>ML820585.1:32128-53888 GCA_009831015.1 Picea engelmannii
CTGCACTAATTATGTGCACTCTTTTGCCCATATCTCTTACTGTCGAAAATTCTTGTAGGTTATGGATTGAAGTTCTTTCCATGGAATTTAAGCATGGACAATTTCTCCTCAAGTGAGGTTCTCCACACTCTCAACACTTCAATGGTTCTCTGGGGTTGTCCCCAATTTTATTTACTCCCAAGTTAACTGGTCTACCCCCCCCTTGAATGATCTGGGTGTTTGAATGATATTCCTTCTTTTGGGAACTTTTTTCCATATTACAGAAAGGGGATGGTTAGAATCCTTTCTTTCGTTGATTCATTCTATCTTGTTTCTTGTCCTTCCATGCCTTGGGAATTTCAGAACTTTTTTGTACTGATCATATCACATTCGAGCCTTTCTAAGCACTTCATTTAAAGACTTGGGATTGTAAAATTAAATTATGTCTTTGTACGATTATGGTAGACAGCTTAAGAACTGTTGTATCTTTACTTTTTCTTCCTTGATGTATGGTACAAATCTCAATAGTTCTAGAATTGTTTTATCAGATTGTCCATGGTCACTTGTCTGAGTCTTAGCTCACAAAATTCCTTAGTTTTTCTTTTGTAATATCTTTATGACAAATATTTCTTCTTGAAATATTTTTTTAAATCTAACCATTCCATTTTTTTCTCTTTCAATCCCTTCTCCAATTTTAGGTCTTTCCACCAGATACTTTATTTTCCCTTCAAGTTGTAAATGGCCATTCCGACTTTCATATTACTAGAGTAGTTGTAAATATGGAAGTACTTATTTATATCTAGTATCCATGCTTCAACCTCTTCACCTTTCCTTGATTCTCCAATAAATGTGAAAGTTTTTATTTTCTTGAATTCACCTTCTAGGTGATCTACTTGTTTCCTTTTTCTTCCCGTAGTTGTTTTTTTTCCTATCATATGTGTGTCTACGGAAGAACTACCCTCCTTTTTTGTTTCATGACCAGATTTTTTAAATGACCTTTTGTTGACTTCTTCCTCTTTGTCATTGTTATTTGGGCTCCTCTTGGTTACTATACTGTGTAGCAACATTTCATTTATTTCTAACTGGTCTTTCTATGCCTTTTTCATCTTTCCGTTATCTTCTTTAAACACTTGTAATTCCATAATAATTTTCTGCATTTTTTCCAAAACATGGGTGGATGAACTTACTTCATTTTTATGATCTGGTTCTTTAGGAGGTCCTTTATTTAGATTCTCCTCAAGTATGATTTATTATTCATTATGTGTTGACATTATCACAACAGACCAACAAATTTGTTTGTTTGTAACAATAAACATATTTGTTAGTTTTTCTTCAATAGAAATATAAGAATTAAAATAATGTTGTCCTTGCCCTGAGGTCCAAGTGTTGTAGCCTTCAACTCTAATACCATATGTAATGTACCCCAAATTTCCCAAATAAAAAAAAAAATTGTTGGGTAACATTAAAGTCCCTTGAGTCTCCAACAATGTGTGCGACACAGAGATAATATGTTATATATATCTTATTCCTTTATTTTTTGCATCACAATTTTACTTGTCTATCATTATCTCTATTAAAGGCCTAAGGAGATTTACATTCCACTTGTCTCTTACTGTTATATTTCATTAAAGCGTCATTATTAGATTATAAATCAAAAACTTATTTGTCAAGACATGCTATCCACACTAATCACATAACAATATACGTTAGACAAGGTATGAGTGGTCTAAAACATGGTCACAAGATCAACACATATATACATAGTGTTGATATAGGAGACACAAATCCTAAGAGATAGTATTTAATTTTACCCATAACAATATATGACTTTATCATAGTGCAACAATAATGTACCTATTCACAACATTAGTAACCCTACACGACTATTAACATAGTATTATCGTTTTAGAGTTAACACTAGGAATAAATATGAATCAACAATTAAGTGGTTCAAAAATCATTTTATGGTGGATGACAGGTCGGGTCTCGGCCTACTCCATGCTGGCCTATAGAAATTTACTCCTGGCCTACTCCATGCTGGCCTATAGAAATTTACTCCTGGCCTACTCCATGCTGGCCTATAGAAATTTACTCCTGGCCTAGTCCATTAATGGTTAATCTTGTCCTGTACCTTCTAGAATTGGCAGTTAGGAAATAAATCCCAACATAGGCTCGCCACCTCCCTCAACTTCACATGGAAGTGATATGGGGTGTATCATCCTCTATTATGCCTCTAGAGAGGCCCTCGAGGTAACACTTATTTTCATTCTTTCCCCTTTAGTATGTAACACAAACTCCCTTTGTGTTGTATGTGATCAATGTTTTTGTAAGGCTCGACTCTGTTGACGGATGGCCTCTGCATTATATACAACCAATGATTTCGTAAGGCTCAACTCTCGTGAGAGATAGCCTAAGAATTGTACATGACCGATGATTTGGTAAATCTCAACTCTGGTGAGCGATGGCCTCTGTGTTGTATACGACCGATGATTTTGGTAAGCTTGGCTTTGGTGAGCAATGGAAGAAGGCATGCACATCCGAGGTTCTCTATGCACAAGGGTGAGTAATGTTATGTATCTTATGTTTTCTGTGAGATGTATTCCGTAAATTTATTCAATGTCTGATGCAATGTAAAATAAAAGAGAGGTTCCATGAACAGACTTCACGTTTTTTTTTTCTTTTTTTGAGGATTGACAATGTATTATAGTTGCGCCTCCGTATGTGTTTTCCTCCTGGGATTCTACTTTGTTTATGGTTCCCTTTACAAGTTAGGTGAAACGCCCTTAGCTTTAATGCTTGGGTTTGAGGGTTATTGAATTTTCTCTCAGTTGGTTGTCATTATTCAATCCGATAATCATTGTGGTTCCTTTCTAGTCATACCACAGCCCAAATCGTTATTAGAAGTTAACCCTTCTATCTTTCTCATTTTTCTTGTATTCACCATTATAACCCTGCTATTCTTACACTTTGGAATTCGTCCAAAGATGCCAAAAATTTCTACGCTGGTTGATGTTATTCAGACTTGATTGTGGTCGAGCTTTGTAGGAAAGTTTCATATTTACATTTTGTGTATATATATGGAAGTATTAGTAGGATTTTATTTTCTTGAAAAAACATTTGTTTTTATCCTCTAGTTGTAAAACAATTTCTCTACCGGGAATAATTTTCGTTTGTCTCGCGACCACCTCGACAACATCCTTTACTTAATCCCTTGTGTGATACAAGTATGAATTTAATTCATTTAAGAAAGTCCTTTCATATTTCGACCACTCTGCACTAGAAACGAGAGGGTATCCTTGTTTAATCAATTGTTGAATGTATGTCGAAGGAAAGTTGTAGGGTTCAAACACATTTTTTGAAAGTTGGACTTTAACCTAAGGATTGGGTTCTTACTGTAATTTCTATGCACTCAGACTTTCATATTTTACCTTTCTGTCATGCTATTTAATTTTAATGATATAATTTGAATATACTAAGGTCGCGTCTTATGCACCTCTATGAATTTTTATTAATTTAATCATTATTCATTGTGATCATTTCCCCAAATCAGAAATTCCAACTGTGTGTTACATGGATTTAAATTGGTAGTTTTGTTTAATCATTGACCTTGCCACAGTAGATATGTATACAAGCTGAGATACATATCTAAAACCTAATTCTGGAATACAAATGGAACAACCATGTTCCACCCAACCGTATAACATAACAACCAAGTTCATTTGTCCTGCTCACCCCCTAGCCTGACCATGAGTCCATAAGGGAAAACTGAATGATCCTCCTTAGCTATAGTCACCATCCACAAATCAGTAAAACCATTTTTATCACACTAACAATGCTCATAATAGAAAATAGTTTCCTTCCCAACATACTAAGAAACATCCCACCTCTTCCATACATTATTGAAATATGCATCCTTGTGGTAGGCCTTTCCTTCCCTCCTTGGGAAAATTCACAACTTTACAAATCCATGATTTTTAGGGGTTGCTAGTGGTCAAAATCCACTTCTGCCACTTGTAAAAATAATCCTTGAGGTAACTCAAACTTGTTCCCTATTGATGGAGTCATGGTCAACTATTTTTAACATGGTTGTTCCATTTGTCTTCCAACATTTAATTTATTAAAAGTTTGTCTTACACATGTGTCAAAATAAAAGAGGATAGTTGGTCAAGTGAAATATTTTCTGAACAACCATCAAATAATTAATTAGAAGAATAAAAATTCCAAATCTGGATTTCCCATAAATGGCAAATAATTTCCAAATCTGATTTTTCCAAAAACGAAAGTTTATTTCAAAGTTCACTTAGAATTTAATTATTCTAAAATTTGATGATATTTCATTGTGGCCACAACAAAACCTGCATCAACAAATTGGGGGACGACTCTCCATTATATACTTATTTATTATCATTTAATCCAATAAGTATATATTAGAACTATATTATATTTATGATATTATTATTATTATTATTATTATTTATTTTTAATAATAATATTGTGGAGCTTGACAATATACCCGATATCCCTCCACCATATAACCTTCAATATGTGTTCTTTGTCTAACAAAGGCCTTCAATGATTTCAAATTCCTCTCCACCATCCAGATTGAACTTGTGTGTATAGGTCTACACATTTTAATCTCCTCAACTTGGTGTATGAGGTAGTGTTTTTTTGCATTGAAAAATGTCGGAGGTAGGTACTTTTTCATTTCACACATTTGGCGAGGAAGTTCTATCCTTCAATACTTTATGTATTTTTTAAGGACTTCTTTAGATGACATACACCTACACATGATGCAATCAAATCATAGGTTTAAGTATATACATTGCAAGAAAAACACATGTGAACAATTTCTACAATGAATATGTTTCATAGAAATTGTTACTTGCCTCATGTATTTGCCAATATCATATATGACTTGTTTTATTTTGTTTTCAAAGTTGTCTATAGGATATAGAGGTATAACATATTGTAACAAAAAATTAATCATCATAAACATTATAGGTACAACATACTCTAAAAAAAAGTAAACAGAAAAATACCAAAAAGATGTATACCAATACAAAAATATAACAAAATAATTACTTTAATGAAGGTATGTCAGTCATGAGATTTTACCCCACCAAATTCAACTTTCTTTGTTAAAATATTATTTATGTTTGAAGAAAATCCTGTGGGAAGATTAATTTTCCCAATGACCTTTTTTACAACAATGTTTTTTTGATATGTAAATAACCATGCATGATAATCTTGATGTCCATCATTATTTGAATTAATCAAATTTTTCATTTCATAATTGGATTCGTGAATGTAACTACAAATTTTTCCAATACACCATCTTCACTTCTATTATGTGCATGGTAATCCATAAATTTTTCTATGATTTGACACTTGAACAGTCACTGCAAACGTGTAATTATTGGAATATGATGAAGAGCCTTGTGAGGCACATGTTGTGTTACTTGATCAATTCGATATTTATTGATTTGACATTGCGAGAATTTTGTTTCTGATACATATTTTCCATAGGATATAATATTATCATTAGGACATGCACCAATTGCTTGATACTCAATTCCAATATCTCTCATAATGACAATTAATTTTCGGTAGGTGCTAGGTAAAGTATTTGATGATGGTAGGAGAAATTCACCTAGAAATCTACAACACAATATATAACTAGCTAATGTAAAGAATGTTAATATTAAATATTTCATCATTAATTTACACATTAATTAATAACACTAATAATAGAGAAACAAAAACAACTGTAGCTTTTACGTATATGTAATGAATTATATTACATACATTAAGATCTGTGTCAGATAATTTTTTGACAAACCATTCAATACCTTCAGGTTCACCAACAACAACATAACAAAGATAATATTTTTCCTTGAGCCTTTATAAAGAGGTTGCTGCAAATTATCAATCAAAGGTACATCATGAATATCATCAAAATTTTCATCCATTCAAATAAAGGTGTTGTAGATCAATCTATTTATACCATCAGTCTCAATTGTACTATTATCAGTTTCATATTCTTCCATAGGACTAACGTTATCTCTAATATTTGGTCCATCTTCCTCAGTGTGTACAATAGGATTTCTACTACTACTCGACACATTCCCAATATTGCACTTAGGACAACCTTTCTTTATAATTACAAACAATCAAATAATATTTATGGATGTAACAAATATTTAAATGATAGAAAGTTCTACAAATACAATCAATACAAAAAAATATAGTGAGTACTAACTTATGAATGGATTATATTCATATCCTTGTTCAACGTGTCCAAATTGTCTACAATTCCTTTCAATTTTTTATTATTAAAAGTCTTCTTCTATTGAAGCCCCTACATCGATTGTAAGGGAAATAACATTTCCTATCACCCTTTACTTCCAATGCTGCAAAAAACCTCTGAAGTGTCCTATCATTTTCCTCTCGAATAATTTCATATGGAATTTTAATTAGTTGTTATAACAAAACCAATGAAGCAATACAAGTAAAATATATGAATATATTCTACCAATATCATAGATGTAAATGCATTTCTATAGGCCAAAAAACATAATACACATAATAGAGAGGAAGATGAGATTACCCCATGTGAGAGGAATTTTTAATGACCCCAAATGTTACGACTACCAGCGAAGAAGAAAGTGATTTTTTTTTTGTTTTTAGGAAGGAAGGTAACGACGACAACAACTGAACCACACAACTGACGACGAACACCACGCAAGCAGATCAGACAATAGAAAACAACGAATTAACATTAGAACATCGAGCAATTGGGTGAAATGTGCAGAAATCAAGGACAAACATAAACGACTACCCGCCTGACACAAACACGATGACGCCTACAGGCTAAGGGACAACGTCCACATTCCTGACACAATGGTATCGATGACCAACAACTAGAACCTCAATGGATCTCAAACCAAACATATGAAGGTGTTACAACCCAAGCGCTAACAACAACTTACAACGATCAACAACAACCCCAATGGGAAGCCCGACTCTGACCAAGTTATCATTCACCGCTATCCAATATGGTGCGACATGATCCCCTCAACTGGAATCATGCCATCCCCAGGTGATAGATGTGACAATACGCCTAATGTAACATAGCCTAACTGGACCAAGGACTCAAGAAAATCCAACACGCTAAGAGACCGAATTAACTGACAAGAAGATGATACTCACACACCTAAGCAACAAGTCGACAAGACACAACGTGACACTACTCAAAATTAACTTGAGTAACTAACCTAGGGTTATTGATTCCTACAAGGCAACCTGAGTGGTTAAACGAATGAGTCCAATGACCCTTTACATTTCGACCTAAGGCATAAGGCGCATAGTAGCCAATTATTGTTAAACTATTAACTGTTTAGCTAAAACTACTAATTCCTTGCACATTAATCTCACGCGAGATTTTAAACTAATATGCCAATAGCCATTATGTCAAACAATCCTATTAATTCAACATTATAACTTTTTTCTAACGAATGATAATCCAAAAATCAAATAAATATTAAACTTATACATCATTTAACACTAATGGAAATTATTAAATTCTATAACAAACTACTTTCATTTTCTTCAAGGCTCAATTACTTGAAGGTAAAAAGTTAAGGTGTTTAACTGTAGTAAAAGAGGGATTAAGGGTTCCACTAGAAGAAGGTTAAGTGAAGTTAGTTCTTAGTTAGAAAACAAAATTATTTCAATGGCTAACAGTTATAACCTATTGTTTCCTAACATAAAAGTAATGTCGTCTATATAGAAGGAGCTCGCTACAAAGTCCTTCACGCCAGTCATGCCAATTATCACTAAAACATTGAGTAAAAATAGTTGTCAGTATATATGCAAGGGGGGAATTTAACTCTATAAAAATAAATAACCACTTATCATAAAATTGGTATAAGAGTTGGCTATAATAAAACAAATTTGCTATCATATAATCTCTACATGCATTTATTGTCATATGTAGAGATGTCCTGAATTCATGGAAATAACAGTATAGCTATCAACAGGAATGCAGGTAAAATTTTTATAAGGTGAAATCATTGTCCATAGTAGAAACTTTAAATGGAAATTGCACCAAGTAAATCGATGTCCACAGTGAGGGTAATTTGTTATCAACAATGAAAGCATAAAAGTGAAATCTCACCAAAGTAATTCGTTGACAGGGATATGCGAAATTAACATAGCTGGAAAACATTAATGTTGTGTTAAATTTCCATAATAATATTCCTAAAATAAAACTGTCACTGAACAATAGCCACATGAATATCTCTATTGAAAATTAACATTGTAATAAAATCGCCAAGATTGCACAGTCACAACATGACCATTATACAGTCATAATGAAACTGCAAATCGTTGCCAATCAATAAAGATTCAACCGCGGAAACACAATACATGAATGGTTGGTAATAAGGATTCTATCGTAGTCTCACAATACATCAATTGTTGTGTGATAAAGCAGATCAACTCACCGTCTCTCTATACATCAATTCGTTGTGTAAATAAGAGATTCAATTGCAGGTCTAAATCTATGATTTGATAACGTTATTGAGCATATGATAAATGAAATTGCATGATAGCAGAAAACACTTTCAATAAGTAACTGATTCGTGATTAATGAAATTCATGGTTGTTTAACAATTGAAATCGTTGCTATTAAGAATTGAAAATCGTGGTTGTTTAGTAATTAAATTTGTTGATGGTTAAAGAAAATCGATGCAGTAATGATATTGTAATGACACTTCCCAAATTACATTGCTATCAATCAAAAAATGAATTTCGCAATTTAAAAATATTCGTTGTCCAAGCAATAAGAGAAAAATGCCTCCATATAAAATTGCAGTCAAGAATAAAACGTCGTCTGAAGAATCAAGTCGCAGTCTCAACAGGTAAAAAGGAACGTTGTTTGAAGATTCCTATTCTAGTCAAGAATAGGTAAATAAAAACGTTGTCAGTTTATTAGATCAAAGTCACTACAAGTAATTGTAGACCAAAAACTCAACCAAGCCTGGGATTCATCACAAAAATCACAGAGATTATATCGAACAAGGTTGGGGTTTATCAATAAAATCGCAGGAGGTATACCAATCAAGCACTGGCTAAAATACCCAGAAAACATAGAGATAAAGCGTACAGATAATCCAACAAAGGAATCAAAGATAGACCATTCTGCAATGAAGCAATCAACACAAAGCTAAGAAGGGGTAGACATCTAGGCAAAAGTATCCTTTGCTCATCATACATGCATAGAAAAGCAGGGAAGTAGGATCTATAAGTCTATTAACACCGAAGTGACAACCGTCGATCTGGATCTTGGTCAACTACTTAGGCATGGACTGATGATATAGGGATGAGGATGAAAGATAAGGCACAAACTCTTCAAATAATCAATAAAAAAACCCGAATAGTCATAGAAATCGAGGATCGGTTGCCAAGAAGATCAAGTAGATGTAGTAAGCATAAAGCTATGATGATTTTAAGTTCTCGATTAGAGACACTAAGTAAAACACTTTTCTTTACACAATAAAAGTACATAAATGAAAGTGCAAGATCAATTGTAATCTACCATGCAAAATAAAAACATGCATATTGTATCCCAAGATGATAGCTCTGAGTCGTTGTCTTGCACAACTCCTTCTTTGCAACTGATGTGTCTTCACTGGTACCTCCTATCCAACGCTAGGGGTACTCTTCTTCCCCCTTATCCCCTTGAGCCAAAAATGGGACACACACTCTAAACCAAAGAACAACTAGAAACCAACTCGCCTCGAAAGGTCAAGCTAACACTCATACCCGAGCTGAGTATCCCAACTCCCACAAGATAAGTCAGTCAAGTCAAAACTTTTGTAGTGTAACGCTATGCATCTCACAAGAGATCCATCCTCCTCCTCCTCCCTCCTTTATATAGAATTTCTAAGTGATTTTTTTCCCAAATTACCATTTAATTTATTGTTCAATAATTTAATTAATAAAAAATCCTCCCCTATACACATGTCACCCATCCCCTTCATTGCACCAGAAATTAATTTCATTAATTATTTACTTACTCTTATTCCCCTCACCTCCCTAAAATCATTCCTAGAATCGCTCCTAGGTGTCCCCATATTCCCTTACACATTTTAATGACTTACGCCCTTACTAAATTCCTAGTTGAGTTTCAATTTAGAAAGTTATTAAAGGCAAGGTTCCTTACTAAGTTGGTCATTCTGCTTTTTTTCTTATGTTTCCCTTTTTCCTTATGTTTCCCTTTTTCTTTATGTTTCCCCTTTTTCCCTTAGTTTCCTAATTCTTTTAAGTTTCCCCTTTTCCCATTTTATCTAAAACTCAAATTAGCAAGTGTAGAAAATTACCTTTTTCCGATTTTTCTTTTTAATTAATAAATTTTTAATTAGCATATGTAACAAAACAATCATTTCCTCTTTTTCTTAAATTTCATCCCCCAAAGTAACTTGATTTTTATAAATTAATTGAATTTATTACCCCCTTCTCATCACATGTTTAATGATTATTATTATTATTATTATTTTACCACAGGTATCATTTAGGCCTATATTTTATTTTCCTAGGTGGAGCAACGTTTTTTTGAGGGAAATTGTTTTTAAATATTTTTTATCACATCATTCGTTCTAAGGCCATATAGGTCTATTCACTTACATGCTAAAAATGCGATGTGCCCTTCAGGATGAACTCTATGCTCAAAGGGTGCCACTCACCTCATTATTTTTTCCTTTCACGAAGTGCCCTTCAGGACGCACTACGTTCTCCAAGGGTTCCACTCGCCTCTTTCTGTTTTTATTCCGTGACGTGTCCTTCAGGATGTACTACGTTCTCGCAAGGTGCCACTCGCCTCTTGACTGACTTGGTAGACATAAACAAACCCTAGATTCAATACTCCGCCAGGTGATCTTATGGGAGACTAAGGGCCTGTAACGAATAAGGCCCCTCCCTTATTGTGCGCCCCTTATAATCATCATGAGCGACTGTCGCAATCTTCCCTCACAACATCGTGGGTGTTATCGAACTAGGAAATCGTTAACCTACAGTTCGAGCCACGATGGGAGTGCTAGTAGGTTGTGGCAAAGCTTCGTTCCACACCTTTCCCTCAACATCTTTGTTAGTCATACGTGACCCCTATACTCCACATGTGAGTATATTGGGAAAAATATCGTCAGTCTACATCATCAATGAATCATGTCAGAAATAAAATCCATAATCATAACATCTAATCAGATGCACATATGTCATATATACAACAATCAAACTCCAATATTCCACTCTGTGACTCGATCCAGAATCCAAGAGTTTCATTGATGCCTCTACATCCTCGAGGTCCAAAATCATGCACACTCAGGAGAACCGAGTCAATAGAACATGGCGATATCAATACAACAAAATAACATGTCATCATATCCATAATGCCTGATAATCATAATCAAACTCTCAATAGTATAATAATCCGGATCACTTGCAACCAAGTGTCCTTAAATAATAAATTTGCTCAGTGCGCACAAGAGAGGGATGTTACATACACCCCCTCTTGGTATAAACTTCATCCCAAAGTTTCACAGTATATAAGTGTCGAAATACTGTGTATCAAAGTATAATAAGTTTTTCTATCAAACAAAAAAGGAAATTGTTGGCGCATATCATATGCATCCTCCCAGGTCGTCGAGTGTGCATTATAGTTGTCCCACAGGACCTTCACTTGATCTATTGTTCGACATCGTAGTTGTCGAATGTGATGATCCAGGATGTCGATCGGCTCAACCGTGAGTGCCACCTCATCTGATATGTACAAAGAACTCATGTCAATAACATGTGTAGGAGCACTAATATAATGTCTCAAAACAGATATGTGAAAAAAATCGTGCATATGCCTCAACGAATCAGGCAAGGATAGTCAATAGGCCATGAGCCCCTTCCTCTCCATAATCTTGAAGGGTCCCATGAACCTAGGAGAGAGTTTATTTCTCTTTACAAACTTGATCAAACTCTTATGCATTTTTACCTGCAAGAAGACTCGATCGCCAACTTTGTAACTATGGTCGACACGACTCGCATCAACATAACTCTTCTTTCGATCCTATGCTTCTTTGATCCTTTATCTTATTGATTGAATTTGATATTCCATTTCATGGATCACTTATGGTCCCACCAGGACCCTATCCTCAAGCCGATCCCAACTCAAAGGCATCCTACACGGTCGCCCATAAAGAAACTTGAAGGGATCCATATTAATGGTGCTTTGGTAACTGCTGTCAAATGTGAATTATACCAGTGACAATAATTCTTCCCAATTCTTATGTTGGTCCATCATGTACATGCGCAACATGTCTTCCAAGATTTCATTTGTTCTTTCGTTTTGCCCATCTATCTTCTGGTGATACGCAGTACTAAAGTTAAGTTGGGTTCCCAAGGTCTCTTGGAAACTAGTCCAATATTGTCTAGTAAACATCGATCCTCAATCATATATAATCCTCTTAGACACGCCATCTAGCCTCACAATCTCACTGATGAAAACTCTAGCTATTTCAGGCTCATGATACGTCATACGCACAGGAATAAAATGAGAACTCTTCATCATAGTGTTGACTACCACAAAAATCAAGTCGTGTCTCCTTTCTGTCAATGGAAATCCAACAATGAAATCCATCGAAATGACCTCCCATTTTGATTCTAGAATAGCGTGTGGTTGTAGTAATCCTGTTGGAATGTCTATGTTCAAACATCACCTACAGACATTCTAGACATCTGACCACATAGTTGACTATGTACGCCTTCATTCCTTTCTAAAATAATAAGGGTTTAAGGTCTGCCCTCATCTTCATGACTTCTGGGTGAGCCATGTACACTACTCTGTGAGCCTCAGTTAGGATCAAACTCCTCAACTCGTCGTTTGGTGGTACGTAAATTCGATTTTTAAACCTCAATAATCCATTGTCGTCAAACGTAAATCCTTCAAATATTGGTGCCATCATTGTGTTTTGTTCGATAAAATCCTTGACCTATTTGTACCAGTCATCGTCCTGCTGTAAAGTTAGAATATTTTCACGTAGATTCATCTGAAGAGGCAACACCAAAAATATGTGAGGTCTCCAACTCAATGCATCCGCCACTTGGTTCATTTCTCCCTTTATGTAAGTATTCTCAAAATCATACTCGCTAAGCAATTCTGACCAATTGATGCAGAAGCATCGCCAACACATCAAGCGAGCCAGCGCGGAAGCAGAGGACAGCTGGACAAGCCTGCACAAATTTTGAAAGTGCTTTGGGAATGTTGCACAAAATATTAAATGAGTCATTTAAGAGATGGCGCACTTGTATATTGTAATGGACCTTGAGAGGATAGATCTTGTCCTTAGGTAGATAGACGGCATTTAATTTAGTTAATGCTGGTAGATAGGATTTTAATTCTAGATTTGATAGCTTAGAGTCCAAGAGGGAAAATGGATATAGACACCCTCATTGTATTATTGTAACATAATTAACAGGAGCAAGAAGAGAAGAGCATGCAGAGAACTGTATGAAGAACACCCCATGTACATGCATTTGAATTAATAGAAGAAAGCTTTGATTCAAATTCATGGTTTGTGTTGTTTCTCTGTGTACTGATGTTATGATCATGAATATTTGCTTCTTGTCATACATTTGCTTTTATGTGTTGTGTATGTGATTTCATGGTTGAATTGAAGTCATAGAGGGAGATAGAATGAGTTTCAATTGTTTCTCTAATTGAGCCAGAGAATTCCTGCAAGGAGTGCAGTTGAATTGTCCGCAAGGAGTGCGCTGACGGAAGGGTTCAATTAGAGACAACTCTTGTTCTCATTCCTCCAAGGTGCAGATAGGAACAGTGTTGTGAAAGGAGTGCGCAGGCCAAGGGAAAGCCTCGGGGTTGCGAACCTGAGTAAAGATTAAAAGACTACTATTGCAGGAGTGCGCAGAGTCAAGAGACTACAATGCTCAGTTGAGGTTGAAGGGTTTCCACAAGGAGTGCGTGCAAGAGGTTTCCAGGAAGACTGAAGTTGTTGAAAATCTCAGAAGGAGTAAGCCTTCGAATCCACTAAAGGATAAGCGCAAGGAAGCTGCTATTGGAAGTCTGAGGGAAGCATCGCAGGTTGGTGAGTAGGTGAATGAGTTTCATGGGGAGACGCTTCTTCATTTCGCAGAATTAGCAAAGGAAGAACGGACGGTCGAAATCCTCTGAGGAGATTTTGCGAAGTTCCAAGGGTCGTTGGATCTTGCGGAGGTGAAAGGAGGTTACAGCAAAAACGTCTAAGGATTCAAAGCTCAGGAGGGGCAGAGTCGTCAATATCGAGTCACCAGGACCGTCAGATCTACACCTGGTATCGTGTATCGAGGATTCGCAAGTCAAAGCTCCAAAATATTGCAACAAGAACTGCGATATCGCGATCTGCGATATCCCGATAAGCCTAGAAACGTTCATTGTTGAGGACGCGTGTCAAGAGATCCAGAAGAGCCAGGGTTCAGCATATCGGGGTTTTTGAAGATGAGATACACAGACAGTTTGGAATCGCAATCCGCGATATCCCGAAGAGAGATTTGTGTGGGCCACAGCCGGAGATAGTGGAGGACAGGTGGCGAAATATCAAAAATCGGGAAAAGGCAAGTCCCGAGTCCATCGACATCAGGATTCACGATCCCGCGAATTCTGAAATCCCGATAGAAGTGATGGGAGGTGGAAAAATCAACTCACATGTGTGCATCGGAGTTTCATTTCATCGGGTATCGGGAGTCGGAAAATCATATTGCTCGATATCGCGAGTAGCGATACCCCGACAAAGAAGAAATCCTGACAGGGGGAAGATAAAGTCAGCGTTGACTGGCCATCAGGTCTCGGGGATTCGAGAGTCTAGTGATTGACAGTGAACTTGCGAAACTACGATTTCCAATCCTCCGATAAGTTGAGAGAGGGGGATCTCTGAGGAAAATCTGTGAGTGAAGATTTCCCAACAGGGAAATAGAGGAACCTTTGAGTTCTTCGGGCCGAGAACAGAAGAAGATCCTGTGTGAGCGGGCGTGCCTGCGGGTGCGGCTGCGTCAGGTTTGGTATCAGAGCTCAGAAAGAATATTTGCTTTCTTTAGCATAGGAGAAGAGAATTCACCATGCCGCCCAGGACAGAAAGGAAATCACCTGATCCAGAGGACAGGGAGGTGCGAAGAAGAGGCAGGCAGGTTGAAAATCCAGAAATGGAGAGACATATGCGTGATCTCCGAGCAAGGATTAAGGACATGGAGATGGTGCAAAGATGCACAGTTAGTGCAGGGGATCTCAGTGATTCCGAGAAATAAGTAGAGGTTGAATGAGAGGAGGAAGTTATAGCCAAGGATGCGACGAATGAATGCTTGATCAAAGCTATCGCAAGGATGGGTGCGAAGGAAAAAATGGACATTCCAGTTTACGAGGGAAATATGGATGCAGAGGAGCTACTAGACTGGATTAGAGCTCTCGACACCTACTTTGACTATGAAGAGTTTGAAGAGGAAAAGAAGGTCAGACATGCTGTCACACGCTTGAAAGGACATGCAACATTGTGGTGGGATGATCTACAAGCTGACAGACGCTGCAAAGGCAAGAAAAAGATCAAGAGTTGGGATCGAATGATTGCAAAGATGAAGGTGAAGTTCATCCCAGGAGACTATCAAATTACTCTGTTCAGGAGAATGCAGAACCTGAGACAGAAGCTGATGAGAGTGAAAGAATACACTGAGGAATTCTATCGACTGAACATCATAGAAGGTCATCGGGAGAGCGATGATGAGAAGGTTGCTAGATATTTGAATGGTCTAAGATACGACATTCAGGATGAATTGAGCATGGTAACCATCCGAACAGTCGAGGATKCTTATCAGATGGCTTTGAAAGCTGAAKAAAAGWTGAKTCGTAAGAAAGGTCAGCGAGGRCGAGGAAGAAGTCATTCCATAGGCAAAGCAGTTTTCCAGGATAAATTATAGAAGCCCAAGGAGGATTCGAAGAAACCTCAGGGTAAAGTTGAAAGAGGTGGAACCTCACAGCGAGGGCCATATGTCGAACAGAGAGGGCAGGATATAGAGCAAAGCGAAGGATATGCTGAAAACAACACTTTTCCTCGTACCAGAGGTAGAGGAAGGGGAAGAGGTGGAGTAATCACATGCTTCACATGTGGAAAGAATGGGCACAAGTCTTACGAGTGTCCAGAGAAAAAGAAGGACATTGGAGAATCTCACATCAATGAATCGCAGAGGCGGGATGTTGAGGCAGAAGGCGTGGAAGGCGGAAGGTCGCTTATGATGCGTAAAGTCCTTTTGATACCTGAGAAAGAGGTGGAAAGTTCAGTCCAAAGGACCAGAATGTTCAGAACAACTTGCAAGACCAACGACAGGGTATGCAAGGTTATTGTTGACAGTGGTAGCACGGATAATCTCGTATCTACAGAGATGGTAGAAAAGCTAGAGCTGGAGACGACTGATCATCCAAGCCCATACAAAGTTTCATGGCTATAGAAGGGACACCAGGTAATTGTTACTAAACAATGCTTGGTTGAATTCAAAATAGGTGGATATACTGATAAGATCTTATGTGATGTTATTCCCATGGATGTATGTCATTTATTGTTGGGTAGACTATGGAAATATGACAGAAATGTGATTCATGATGGAAGAATGAACACATATACCCTGGAGAAGAATGGGAGAACCCATATGTTGCTTCCGATAAAGGATAAGGAGGTGTAGCCAGAAGTAAACAACATAGTACTTCTCATGAGTGGGAAGGAACTCCTTAATGAATTTAAGAGGAAGGAGGATCCACAATTCTTTGTGGTCAGGAAGCCGAGGATTGTTCTAACTAGCACAAGAGTGGACGATCTACCAGATGAGATTCAGGAACTACTGGAAGAGTTCGCTGATATCATAGTGGATGAATTACCTCGTTAGTTGCCACCAATGAGGAGTGTGAGTCATCATATTGATCTCATACCAGGGGCCAGTTTGTCGAACAAAGCCGCGTACAGGCTGACGCCGCAAGAAAATGAGGAGGTTAAGAAGCAGGTCCAGGAGTTATTGGACAAGGGATTGGTCAAAGAAAGCTTGAGTCCATGTGTTGTTCCAACAATACTCAGTCCGAAGAAAGATGGAGGCTGGAGGATGTGTACCGAATCGAGAGCGATTAACAAGATAACCATTAGGTATAGGTTCCCATTGCCAAGAATGGATGATCTGATGGATTGCTTGAGCAGAGCAATATTATTTTCAAAGATTGATTTGAAAAGCGGATATCACCAGATTTGCATGAGGGAAGGTGATGAATGGAAGACAACGTTCAAGACAAATGAGGGTTTGTATGAATGGTTAGTCATGCCGTTTGGCTTGACGAATGCACCAAGTACCTTTATGAGGTTGATGAATGAATTCCTAAAAGGTTTCATTGGAAAATTTGTCATCGTGTATTTGGATGATATACTGATTTACAGTAAATCAGTGGCAGAGCACTTGAAGAATTTGGCCATTGTGATGAAGAAGCTACAACAAGAGAAGTTGTTGATTAATATGAGAAAATATTCATTTATGAAGACAGAGCTCATTTACTTGGGTTTTGTTATTTCAGCTAATGAATTGAGAATGGATCCAGATAAAGTGGAAGTGATCAAGAATCGGCCATCACCGAGAAATATTTTCGACGTGATAAGTTTTCATGGTTTGGCTAGTTTCTACCGAAAGTTCATCAGGAATTTCAGTGGAATTAGCGCAGCGATGATGCATACAGTGAAGAAACGACATAAATCTTTTCACTGGACAAAAGAGGCTAAGAAGAGATTCAATCTGTTGAAGTGGAAGATCACGAAACAACCAGTGTTGGTGTTTCCGTATTTCCTGAAGACATTTCAGGTGAAATGTGACGCAAGTGGGTTTGCCATAGGAGCGGTCTTGAGTCAGAAAGACAGACCGATTGCATATTTCAGCGAGAAGCTGAATGAGGCAAAGTTGAAATACTCCACGTATGATAAAGAATTTTATTCTATCGTATAGGCACTGAAGAAGTGGAGGCATTACTTGATCCCGAAGGAATTTGTTTTGTATAGTGATAACCATGCATTACAGTTTGTGACTCAACAGGAAAAGTTGAATCAGAAACATGAAAAATGGGTAGAGTATATGCAGAGTTTCACATTTGTGATTAAACATATTTCGGGTACTGCTAACAAAGTGGTTGATTCTTTGAGCAGGAGATGTTTGTTGTTGCAGGAATTCTGAGTCAAAACATTGGGTTTTGAAAATCTCAGGGACATGTACGCAAGAGATGCAGATTTTGCAGAAGCATATGAAGAAGTTGAGAATCCAGTTCTCAGAGATAGGAGTCCTTGGATATATTATATGATCCAGGAAGGATTGTTGTTCAGAGACAATCAACTGTGTATTCCGAAATTCTCCATGAGGGAGAACTTGTTAAAAGAGAAGCACAATGGTGGATTAGCAGGACACTTTGGCCATGAAAAAACATTTGTGAAGCTAATGAAATCATATTTTTGGCTGGGAATGCGAGCAGATGTCAAGAGGCTCTTTGACAGATGTAGAATTTGCTAGCATTCAAAGGGAAGAAAGCAGAATGCATGTTTTTATCAGCCATTACCCATACCAGAGAGGCCATGGGAGGCGATCAACATGGATTTTGTATTGGGTTTGCCAAAGACACAAAGAGGTGTTGATTCAATCGTTGTGGTAGTGGACAGGTTTTCTAAGATGGCACACTTCATCCCATGCTAGAAAACCAGCGATGCGACACACATCGCAAATCTGTTCTTCAAGGAGGTCATTTGAATTCATGGATTGCCGAAAAGTATAGTTTCAGACAGGGACACCAAATTCATAGGGAATTTTTGGAGGACCTTATGGAAGAAGCTAGGAACTAACTTGGCGTTTGGTTCAACTTATCATACTCAGACAGATGGACAAACAAAAGTGGTCAACAGAAGTCTGGGAGACTTGCTGAGAAGCTTGGTGATAGAGCACCATAGCAGCTGGGATAGCATATTGTCGCAAGCAGAGTTTGCATACAATGATTTAGTAAATCGGAGAACAGGCCGAAGTCCATTTCAGATTGTGTATGGTGTGTAGCCGAGAGGAGTTTTTGAACTGATGGATTCAAAATAGACTGCGACTAGCAGTGCTAGTGTAGAAGAATTCGTTGAAGTGATGAAGGAACTTCACAACAAGGTGAAGCAGTGACTGCAAAATTCAAGCCAAGAATACAAGCGTAGAGCAGATCAGCATCAGAGACAACTTCAGTTTGAAGTTGATGATCTAGTTCTGGCACATTTGAGGAAGGAAAGGTTCCCGAGGGGAACATACAATAAGTTGAAGATGAATAAAATTGGGCCATGCAAGGTCTTGAGAAAATTCGAAGAAAATTCTTATGAGATCGAGTTGTCGGATGGCATTGGAATATCTCCAATATTCAATATCACAGACTTATACCTATACAGGGCTGGAGAAGCAGAGACTAGAATTGAGGATCTAGTGATCCAGTGGATGAAACAATTGCTAGTTGCAGAAAAACCACAGATGGAATGTATACTGGACAAGCGAGTGGGTAAGAAGACCAGGAGGAAGGAATACTATGAGTACCGGGTCAAATGGAAGGGCCACCAAGTGGAAGATGCCAGATGGGAGAACGAAGCAGAAATACAAAAGCATGGACAGACCGTGCAGGAGCTCATGGATAGGAGCCCATGAAAGTTTTCGAGCCGAGGAGTATGATGCAGGAGCATCGCCAGCACATCAAGCGAGCCATCATGGAAGCGGAGGACAACTAGACAAGCCAACAGAAATTTTAAAAATGCTTTGGGAATGTTGCGCAAAACTTAAATGAGTCATTTAAGAGATGGTGCACTTGTATATTGTAATGGACCTTGAGCAGATAGCTCTCGTCCTTAGGTAGATAGATGACATTTAATTTAGTTAATGATGGTAGATAGGATTTTAATTCTAGATTTGATAGCTTAGAGTCCAAGAGGGAAAACAGATATAAACACCCTCATTTTATTATTGTAACATAATTAACAGGAGAAAGAAGAGAAGAGTATGCAGAGAACTGAATGAAGAACACCCCATGTACAGGCATTTGAATTAATAGAAGAAAGCTTTGATTCAAATTCATGGTTTGTGTTGTTTCTCTGTGTACTGATGTTATGCTCATGAATATTTGCTTCTTGTCATACATTTGTTTTTATGTGTTGTGTATGTGATTTCATGGTTGAATTGAAGTCTGAGAGGGAGATAGAATGAGTTTCAATTGTTTCTCTAATTGAGCCAGAAAATTCCTGCAAGGAGTGCAGTTGAATTGTCCTCAAGGAGTGCGTTGACGGAAGGGTTTAATTAGAGACAACTCTTGTTCTCATTCCTCGAAGGTGCAGATAGGCACAACACCATGCAAGGAGTGCGCAGGCCAAGGGAAAGCCTCAGGGTTGTAAACCTGAGTAAAGATTAAAAGACTACTGTTGTAGTAGTGCGCAGAGTCAAGAGACTACAACGCTCAGTCGAGGTTGAAGGGTTGCCGCAAGGAGTGCGTGGAAGAGGTTTCCAGGAAGACTGAAGTTGTCGAAAAGCTCAGAAGGAGTAGGCCTTCGAATCCACTGAAGGATAAGCGCAAGGAAGTTGTTGTTGGAAGTCTAAGGGAAGCGTCGCAGGTTGGCGAGTAGGTGAACAAGTTTCATGGGGAGACGCTTCTTCATTTCGCAGAATTAGCAAAGGAAGAACGGACGGTCGAAATCCTCTGAGGAGATTTCGCGAAGTTCCGAGGGCCGTTGGATATTGCGGAGGTGCAAGGAGGTTACGGCAAAAATGTCTAAGGATTCAAAGCTCAGGAGGGGCAGATTCGTTGATCCCGAGTCACCAGGATCGTCGGATGTACACGTGGTATCGTGTATCGTGGATTCACAAGTCGAAGCTCCAAAAGATTGCAACAAGAACTGCAATATCACGATCCGCGATATCCCGATAAGCCTAGAACCGTTCAATGTTGAGGACGCGTGTCAAGAGATCTAGAAGAGTCGGGGTTCGGCATATCGGGGTTTTTGAAGACGAGATACACAGACAGTTTGGAATTGCGATCCGCGATATCCCGACGGGAGAGCTGTGTGGGCCACAACCGGAGATAGTGGAGGACAGGTGGTGAAATATCAAAAATCGGGAAAAGGCAAGTCCCGAGTCCATCGACATCAGGATTCACAATCCCGCGAATTCTGAAATCTCGATAGAAGTGATGGGAGGTGGAAAAGTCAACTCACACATGTGCATCGGAGTTTCGTTGCATCGGGTATTGGGAGTCGGAAAATCATAGTGCTCGATATCGCGAGTAGTGATACCCCGACAAAGAAGAAATCCCGACAGGGGGAAGATAAAGTCAGTGTTGACTGGCCATCGGGTTTCGAGGATTCGAGAGTCTAGTGATTGATAGTGAACTTGTGAAACTGCGAGTTCCGATCCTCCGATAAGTTGAGAGAGGGGGATCTTTGAGGAGAATATGTGGGTGAAGATTTCCCTACAGGGAAATAGAGGAACCTTTGAGTTCTTCGGGGTAAGAACAAAATAATATCCTGTGTGAGCGGGCGTGCCTGCGGGTGTGGCTGCATCACCAACACCATTTTCGCGCTTTCAGGTCTCTTTGTGTAAATATGTGTTGTAGTCCACAGTGGTCCATTTTTAATTCAAATTTTCGTCCAACTAGGTAGTGTCTCCAAACCTTCAAGGCATA
>ML820585.1:53938-85513 GCA_009831015.1 Picea engelmannii
TGTGTTGTGTATGTGATTTCATGGTTGAATTGAAGTCTGAGAGGGAGATAGAATGAGTTTCAATTGTTTCTCTAATTGAGCCAGAAAATTCCTGCAAGGAGTGCAGTTGAATTGTCCTCAAGGAGTGCGTTGACGGAAGGGTTCAATTAGAGACAACTCTTGTTCTCATTCCTCGAAGGTGCAGATAGGCATAGCACCATGCAAGGAGTGCGCAGGCCAAGGGAAAGCCTCAGGGTTGTAAACCTGAGTAAAGATTAAAAGACTACCGTTGTAGGAGTGTGCAGAGTCAAGAGACTACAACGCTCAGTCGAGGTTGAAGGGTTTCCGCAAGGAGTGCGTGAAAGAGGTTTCCAGGAAGACTGAAGTTGTCGAAAAGCTCAGAAGGAGTAGGCCTTCGAATCCACTGAAGGATAAGCGCAAGGAAGTTGTTGTTGGAAGTCTGAGGGAAGCGTCACAGGTTGGCGAGTAGGTGAACGAGTTTCGTGGGGAGACGCTTCTTCATTTCGCAGAATTAGCAAAGGAAGAACGGACGGTCGAAATCCTCTGAGGAGATTTTGCGAAGTTCCGAGGGTCGTTGGATATTGCGGAGGTGCAAGGAGGTTATGGCAAAAATGCCTAAGGATTCAAAGCTCAGGAGGGGCAGAGTCGTTGATCCCGAGTCACCAGGATCGTTGGATCTACACATGGTATTGTGTATCGTGGATTCACAAGTCGAAGCTCCAAAAGATTGCAACAAGAACTGCAATATCACGATCCACGATATCCCGATAAGCCTAGAACCGTTCAATGTTGAGGACGCGTGTCAAGAGATCTAGAAGAGTCGGGGTTCAACATATCGGGGTTTTTGAAGACGAGATACACAGACAGTTTGGAATCGCGATCCGCGATATCCCGACGGGAGAGCTGTGTGGGCCACAGCTGGAGATAGTGGAGGACAGGTGGTGAAATATCAAAAATCGGGAAAAGGCAAGTCCCGAGTCCATCGACATCAGAATTCACAATCCCGCGAATTCTGAAATCCCGATAGAAGTGATGGGAGGTGGAAAAGTCAACTCACACATGTGCATCGGAGTTTCGTTGCATCGGGTATCGGGAGTCGGCAAATCATAGTGCTCGATATCGCGAGTAGTGATACCCCGACAAAGAAGAAATCCCGACAGGGGGAAGATAAAGTCAGTGTTGACTGGCCATCGGGTCTCGGGGATTCGAGAGTCTAGTGATTGATAGTGAACTTGCGAAACTGCGAGTTCCGATCCTCCGATAAGTTGAGAGAGGGGGATCTTTGAGGAGAATATGTGGGTGAAGATTTCCCTACAGGGAAATAGAGGAACCTTTGAGTTCTTCGGGCTGAGAACAAAATAATATCTTGTGTGAGTGGGCGTGCCTGCGGGTGCGGCTGCGTCACCAACACCATTTTCGCGCTTTCAGGTCTCTTTGTGTAAATATGTGTTGTAGTCCACAGTGGTCCATTTTTAATTCAAATTTTCGTCCAACTAGGTAGTGTCTCCAAACCTTCAAGGCATATACAATGGCTAACAACTCCAAATTGTGCGTCGCATCGTTCTCCTCGTGTCTTCTCACTTTCCTCAAGATGAAAGAGATCACTCGACCATCCTACATCAAGATTCCTCCTAAGCCTTCCTTGAATGCGTCAGTACATACCAAGAACTCTGTGTCCATGTCAAGGAATTTTAGTATCTATGTTGTTGTCAAAAGCTCCTTGAGCCTCCGAAATGCCTCCACACATTTCTCTGTACAAACAATCTTCTTGTTATTCTTCTGCAATTATATGATCAGATTTTCTATCTTCGAATATTCCTCGACGAACCGTCTATAGTATCCTGCTAAACCCATGAAGCTATGAACTTCCGGGACATTCATCGACATAGGCCATTCCATAATAGCCTCGAATTTTGTAGGATCCATGGCGATACCTTCACCGAAGATGATATGCCCTAAGTAGTGAATCTTCGATTGATAAAATGAGCATTTGGACAATTTCCCATACAAATTGTGCTCTCGCAGACACTGTAATACCAAGCGCAAGTGCTCATCATTCTCCTCCATCGTCTGAGAGTAAATCAAAATATCATCAATGAATACTTGGACTAACGTGTCCAAGTACTCACCGAACACCCCTCTCATAAAAATCATAAATACCCCTGGGGCGTTTGTCAGTCCAAACGGTAAAACATTAAACTCGTAATGTCCAAACCTTGTCTTAAATCCGGTCTTGGGGATTTCATCCTCCTTGATCCATAACTAGTGATACCCTGATAGCAAATCGATCCTTGAAAACACTATTTCACCCTTCATTTGATCAGATAGATCATCAATCCTTGGAAATGGATATTGATTCTTAATCGTTGCTTTGTTCAGTTGACGGTATTCAATGCAGAGTCTCCATAACCCATCCTTATTTCGTATGAAAATAACAGGTGCACCCCATGGTAACACACTTGGACATATAAGTCCTAGGTCCATAAACTCCTTCAGTTGAATTCTCAACTCCTGTAACTCCGGGGTCGACATAGGATAAGGCATTCTAGCTATAGGTTCAGTCCCCAGTTTTAGGTCTATGGTAAACTCCAATTTTCTCTCCGACGGAATCCTAGGTAATTCCTTCGAGAAGACATCCACAAACTCTCTCACCACCGGAAGGTGTTCTAGAACTTCCACTACTCCCTTTTCATTTAATCCAAGGATCTCATAAATCTTACACCCCTTGCACATGCTCTTCTGTAGCTGCAAGGAAGAGATGAAAATTAGGGAAACTCCCTGGTTCTGACCTACAATCATGTGTATTTTCCCCTCATCATTGACCAATCTCAATTGTTTCTTCTTACAGTTGAGTATCGCCTCATGCATTTCTATCCAGTCCATACCTATCATGATGTCATAATATCCTAATATCATGACATACATGTTGGCCCTGGTGACAAATTCTCCGATGTTAATGGTACATCCCGTAACCTTCCCTTCAACTTTCTGTTTGGATCCCAAAGCCATCTCTACAAAGCTAAACTCATCATGTTCGACTGCCTTTTACTTAATCCTTTTTATCACTGCACCAGAAATGAAACTCTCGGTAGCACCGGGATCTAATAAAATACTAAGGGTTTGGTCAGCGATGGTACATGACGTCTCGAGCATAGTCGACTAGTGCTCTTCCTGGTAGTTATTCATCACTTCATGAATCCGATGGGTCTTGCCAAAATCCTGCATAGTAGTGGGTCCATATAATCCATATGATCTAGTCCTCTCCACTGGGCATTCATGCTGGTAGTATGGCTCCCCACATGTCCAACACCCCTTCTTCGGTCCAGTACTCCTGGTACCCGAACTAGAAGTCAACGACACACCGGCCTAGAATCCTGGTATGTTCTGCTAAATAGGCCTAAATTGTTGTGGTTGTGTTCAATGTTGTTGCTAATGCTATGGTACCCAGTAACGATTACATTGGTGAGGCGTTGGTCATCGAGGTGTAGTGAAAGTGGATCCTCTCTGGAAGCCACGATATCCTAGTGTATGTGTGGCTGGTGTCTAATGCTGTTGCAGACCAGATGACACATGCCCTGCTTATCTTGCTGGAGTCGTGCTTTGACCCCCGCTAAAGAGATCCTCCTCTACTATGAGGGCCTTCTGGATGAAATCATGCAAGGTCTGAGGCATCAGAATCCTAGCCTTTGCACGTATGCTGACATTAAGGCCAAAAAAGAACATGTTGACCTTAAGTTTCTCAGTATTAAAGTGCAGATCATACCCAAGCAACTCCATAAAATGGGCCTCGTACTCGGGCACCATAAACCCGCCCTGTCATAAGGCATTGAACTCATTGAGATGACGCTCAATGCATTCCTCTGATAGGTATCTCTCTCAGAACTGTTCCTTGAATAGTTCTCATGACACTTCTTCGACAACCATGTTCATTTGTGGCAGGAGTGTCTTCCACCATAGAAGAGTGCTCCCCTTCAGTTGAAATAACGCCATGCAGACCTTCATGTTCGAGGTATAGTCACGCCGTGCAAAGTACATCGCCATATTCTCCAGGCACCAAAGAACTCGAGAAATTTGACCTTCTCGAGTTCACGGTAAATGCTACCAGTACCAATCGGAGCATGTGTTGGACCCTCAGAGGTAGTCAATGCCCTGGCCTCATCTCTATCCAAACAGTTGATCAGTGCCTCATACATCCACTGAAAATACCTTATCAGTCCAACCACATCACCCACCTCTATCTGCTCCTGCTCGACAACCTATTCGTCTCTCTAGGGGTTAGACCCCTCAGGCACGGATGTTGTTGGAGGCATCATGCCTCCTCCCCTAGGACCCCGTCTTCTGCCTCCGTGGCATCCTCTATAAACATTATAATAAAAAATCACATCAGAGAAATCTGTAGTGATCCCAAGTCATGGGTTGAACCTGCTTTGATACCATATGTAACGACCCCAAACGTTATGACTACCAGTGAAGCAGAAAGTGCAATATTTTTTTGTTTTTAGGAAGGAAGGTAACGAAGACAACAGTTGAACCACACAATTGACGACGAACACCACACAAGCAGATCCGACAACAAATAATAATGACTTAACATTAGCACATCGAGCAACTAGGTGAAACATGCAAAAATCAAGGACAGACAGAAACGACTACCCGTCTGACACAAACATGATGACACCTACAAGCTAAAAGACAACGTCCACATTCCTGAAACAATGGTCTCGACGACCAATAACTAGAACCTCAATGGTGTGCAAACCAAACACATGAAGACATTACAACCCAAGCCCTAACAACAACTTACAACGATCAACAATAGCCACAACGAGAAGCCCGACTCCGACCAAGTTATCATTCACCTCTATCAAATAGGGTGCACCATTATCTCCTCAAGTGGAATCATGTCATCCCCAGGTGATAAACGTGACAATAACCCTGGTGCAACATAACCTAACTAGACCAAGGACTCAACATAATCCAATGTGCTAGGAGACCAAATTAACTGACAAGAAGATGATACCCACACACCCAAGCAACAAGTCGACAAGACGCAATGTGACACTGCTCAAAATTAACTTGCACAATTGACCGAGGGTTATTAATTCCTACAAGGCAACCCGAGTGGTGAAATGACTGAGTCCAATGACCCTTTATAGTTCGACTTAAGGCACAAGGCACATAGAAGCCAATTACTATTAAACTATTATCTGTTTAGCTAAAACTACTAATTCCTTTGCCATTAATCTCACGCAAGATTTTAAACTATTTCACCAATAGCCATTATGTCTAGCAATCCTATTAATTCAACATTATAACTTTTTTCTAACAAATGATAATCCAAAAATCAAATAAATATTTACTTATACATCATTTAACACTAATGGAAATTATTAAATTCTATAATAAACTACTTTTATTTTCTTCAAGGCTTAATTTACTTGAAGGTAAAAAGTTAACTTGTTTAAGTGTAGTAAAATAGGGATTAAAGGTTCCACTATAAGAAGGTTAAGTGAAGTTAGTTCTTATTTAGAAAAACAAATTATTTCAATGGCTAACACTTATTGTGGTTACCTAACATAAAAGTAATGTCGTCTATATAGAAGGAGCTCGCTACCTAGTCCTTCATGTCAGTCATACCAATTATCACTAAAACGCTGAGTAAAAATAGTTTTCGGTATATATTCAAGGGGGAATTAACTCTATAAAATTCAATAACCACTTATCATAAAATTTGTATAAGAGTTGGCTATCATAATAAAAATTTGCTATCATATAATCTCTACGTGCATTCACTGTCATATGTAGAGATGTTCTGAATTCATGGAAATAACATTATAGCTATCAACAGGAGTGCGCGTGAATTTTTTATAAGGTGAAATCGCATCAAGGTAAATCGTTGTCCATAGTAGAAACTTTAAAGGGAAATCAGACCATCTAAATCGTTGTTCACAGTAAGGGTAATTCGTTGTGAACAGTAAAAACATAAAAGTGAAATCGCACCCAAGTAATTCGCTGAAAGGGATATGTGAAATTAACATAGCTGGAAAACAATAATGCTATGTTAAATTTCCATAATAATATTGCCGAAATAAAACTGTCACTGAAAAATAGGCACATGAATATCTCTGTCCCAAATTTAACATTGTAATAAAATCACCACGATTGCACAGTCACAACGCGGCCATTATACAGTCATAATGTAACTGCAAATCATTGTCAATCAACAAAGATTCAACCTCAGACACGCAATACATGAATGGATGGTAGTAAGGATTCTATCCCAGTCTCACAATACATCAATTGTCGTGTGATAAAGAGGATCAACTCCTAGTCTCTCTATACATCAATTCATTGTGTAAATAAGAGATTCAATTGTAGTTCTAAATCTGTGATTTTATAACGCTGTTGAGCATACGATAAATGAAATCACATCATAGCATAAAACGCTTTCAATAAGTAAATGTTCTGTGATTAATGAAAGTCGCGACTATTTAACAACTTAATTGTTGCTGTTAAGAATTGAAAATCATGGTTGTTTAAGAACTGAATTTGTTGTTGGTTAATGAAAATCGATGCAGTAATGATACTGTAATGACACCGCTATCAATCAATAAGAGAATTTTGCAATTTAAAAATATTCGCTATCCAAGCAATAAGAGAAAAGCGCCTCCAAATAAAATCGCACTCAAGAATAAAACGTTCTCTGAAGAATCAAATTGCAATCTCAACAGGTAAAAATGAACGTTGTCTGAAGATTCATATTGCAGTCGAGAATAGGTAAATAAAAACACTGTCAGTTTATTACATCAGAGTCACTACAAGTAATTGCAGACCAAAAACTCAACCAAGCCTGGGATTCATCACAAAAATCGCAGAGATGATATCGAACAAGGCTGGGGTTTATCAATAAAATTGCAGGAGGTATACCAACCAAGCACTGGCTAAAATGACGAGAAAATATAGAGATAAAGCATAGAGATAATCCAACAAAGGACACAAAAATAGACCTTTCCACAACGAAACAATCAACACAAAGCTAAGAAGGGGTAGACAACTGGGAAAAACTATTCTTTGCTCATCATCCACGCATAGAAAAGAAGGGCATTAGGATCTATAGGTCTATTAACACCGAAGTGACGACCGTCGATCCAACTCCTGGCCCACTGCTCAAGCGTGGAATGATGATCTAGGTATGAGGACAAATGATAAGACACAAACTCTTCAAATAATCAATAAAACAAAAAGAAAAGTTATAGCAATCAAGGATCGGTGGCCAAGGAGATCAAATAGATGCAATGAGCGTAAAACTATGATGATTTTAAGTTCTCAATTAGAAACTCTAAATAAAACACTTTTCTTTACTCAATAAAAGTACAGAAATGAAAGCGCAAGATTAATAATAATCTACCATGCAAAATAAAAACATGTGTACCATAGCCCAAGGATACAACTCCGAGTCATTGTCCTACGCGCTCCGTGCAACTCCCTCTTGCCAACCGATGTGACTTCACCGGTACCTCCCAGCCAACGCTAGGGGTAATCTTCTTCCTCCTTAGCCCTCAAGCCACAAAGGGGCCACACACTCTAAACCAAAGAACAACTAGCAACCAACTCTCCTCAAAAGGTCGTGCTACCACTCATACCCGAGATGGGTATCCCAACTCCCACAAGATAAGTGAGTCAATTCAAAAATTTTGCAGCGTAACATTACGCATCCCACAAGAGATCCATCCTCCTCCTCCTCCTCCCTCCTTTCTATAGAATTTCTAAGTGATTTCTTTCCCAAATTCCCATTTAATTTATTTTTCAATAATTTAATTAAGAGAAAATCCTCCCTCGTACACATGTCACCCATCCCCTTTGTTGCACCAGAAATTAATTTCATTTATTATTTAATTACTCCTACTTCCCTCACCCACCTAAAAGTATTCCTAGAATCGCTCCTAGGTGTCCCCGTATCCCCTTACACATTTTAATGACATACGCCCTTACTAAATTCCTAGTTGAGTTTCAATTTAAAAAGTTCTTAAAGGCAAGGTTCCTTACTAAGTTGGTCATTTTGATTTTTTCCTTATATTTCCCTTTTTCTTTATGTTTCCCCTTTTTCCCTTAGTTTCCTAATTCTTTTTATGTTTTCCATTTTTCCCTTAGTTTCCTAATTCTTTTTAAGTTTCTCATTTTCTCATTTTATCTAAAACTCAAATTATCAAGTGTAGAAAATTACCTTTTTCCCCTTTTTCTTTTTAATTAATAAATTTTTAATTAGCATATGTAACAAAACAATCATTTCCCATTTTTTAAAAATTTCATCCCCCAAAGTAATTTTATTTTTATAAATTAATTGAATTTCTTACCCCCTTCTCGTCATATGTTTAATTATTACTATTATTATTATTTTACCACAAGTATCACTTAGACCTAGATTTTATTTTCCTAGGTTGGGCGACATTTTATTAGGGAAATTGTTTTTAAATCTTTCTTATCACATCATTTGTTCTAACACCATCTAGGTTTATCCACTTACACATTAAAAATGTGGCGTGCCATTTATGACGCACTCGGTGCTACAAGGGTGCCACTCGCCTCATTTTGTTTTCCTTGTGCGACATGCCCTTCAGGATGCACTACGTGCTTCAAGGGTGCCACTCGCATCTTTCTGTTTTTCTTATACTACGTGTCCTTTAGGACACACTAAATGCTCCAAGGGTGTCACTCGTTTCTTGACTGACTTGGTAGACATCAAAAACCCCTAGAGTCAATACTCCACCAAGTGATCTTATGGGAGACTAAGGGCCTCTAAGGAATAAGGCCCCTGTCGTATTGCGTGCCCCTTAGAATCATTGTGAGTGACTGTCGCAGTGTTCCCTCACGACATCATGGGTCTTCTCAAACTAGGTAATCATTAACCTACAGTTCGAGCCACGACGGAAGTGCTAGTAGGTTGTGGCAGCGCTTCTGTCCACACCTCTCCGTCAACGTCTCTGGTAGTCATGCGTCACCACTCTACTCCAAATGTGAGTCTGGTCAGCAAGCTATCGTCAGCCTGCATCATCAACGAATCATGTTAGAAATAAAATCCATAATCATAACATCTAATCAGATGCACATATGTCATATATACAACAATCAAACCCCAATAGTCCACTCCTTGACTTGATCCAGAGTCCAATGGTTTCATCGATGCCTCTGCATCCTCGAAGTCCAAAATCCTGCACACTCAGAAAAACCGAGTCAGTAACAACTGTCTATGTCAATACAACAAAATTTCATGTCATCATATCCATAATGCCTCATAATCATAATTAAACGCCTAATAGTATAATAATCTGGATCACTTGCAAGCAAGTGTCCTCAAAGAATAAGTTCACTTAGTGTGTGCAAGAGTGGGATGTTACATAATTAAAGGAACGGGAAACAATTATTTGGTTTCCATTTCGTCAAAAAGTTGGGGAACATCCCTACAACATTTGTAAACATTTTTGTTAAATGGCTAGCATGCATCCTCCATCCTTTCGCACTATGCCAAAGTCCAATATTGTTGAAATTACGGAAAGGGAAAAAAATTGAGATATCACCCTAGTATACACTATATAGGGTTTACAACATATCCACAATATTGTAACTTGTAAAATGTAAATTACCAACTTCATGCATGGATTTTTCTTTGCAAGGTATGCATTTTTCATCATGCTCTATTTTCATGCTTGAATATGCATTTTTTTCCTTTATGTTTTTTTTTTGCATTTACAAAGAGGTTTTTGGCCTCTATGCATAGAAGAGGGTTTTTTGTTTTAAAATGAACAACTAAATGTATTACAAAATGAAAAAGGATAAAATGCAAAATCCATAATTTGAATCACTCAATTTGGAGGTCATATGAGTCTCAGTCATACATTTTACACAAAGACAGTTTTACCTTCCATTTTATAGAAGCTATTAAATCTTGGTTCAAGGTACAAGTCCTATTTCATTTTAAACTACACTTATGGTGATATAGATATATTTATAATGTTATTATATTCACCCCAAATCTCTTATAGCTAAATTTTGGGCTATATTAAAGTATGTACATGCATTTCCATTAGGTCACTTTCTACTATTTTGGTCTTTCAATTTACAACTTGGGAGATTTTTCCTCTTTTACAAAACAATCACATCTATGCTTGAAAGAGAAAATAAAAATATGTGCACAGGTGTAAATTATCTAAGACTGCCTCAACAACTTGAATCACTCAAATTTGATGTGTTTGAACACTTGGGCATGCATTTTTCTTTAAGTTTGGCATGCATTTTGCACAAAAGAAGAAATTAAAGATTAAAATCAAAGCATGCACTTCTTATGTGTGAGTGTGCATTTTGATAAGTGGATTTTTTTATTTTTTATTTTTTTATTTATTTTATTTATATTTATTTTTTATGTCTGGCAGAATCAACAACTAGTTGGGCACGTTCTCGCGTTACACGTGGCCGTGTTATCCAACTGCTACCACTATAACCTCCAGGTGTGCCCACGATACCCCTTACGTGGCACACATTGTAAGTCGGGGGGAGTTGAACTCGAAATCTCATGGAACTTCATTTTCATGGCACTTGCCAATTGAGCTGCCCCCTGGGGGCTTTGATAAGTGGATATTATAACAAGCTTGAATTAGGGTTTTATGCAACAACATAAAACCAATTAATCCTTCCACTATTTTCTAAATGTTTAGCATGAAAAATCAATAGTGGAAACAATGAGGATGGGATGAGTGGAAAATTGTAACATACCCATCCTACAATAAGGCATAAAATAGTTTATTCCTTAGGCTTTCATTTTAGAGGACATAGTGAGCCTTTTCAGACAAAAAACCTTGTGATGTGCATAAAGGGTAAAAAATGCTTTCTAAAACAAAGATGTCAAATTGTTAAAATTGGTCTTGCTGAAATGCATGCCAGTCTGAGGGAAATGCATGTTGAATGGTGAAATTTTCATGCTTATATCGTGGATATATAGGCTTATGAAGCATCCCTTCCTTCAGATAAATTATGCACGCCCCATGGTGAAAAATGCATGCTCTAAAAAGGAAAAATGCATAAATTGCATGAAAACGGGGCATATGAAAAATGCACTCCCTAAGAAGAAAAATGCATGCCTTTTTTTGGTAATTGTATGTTGACATTATGAAATTACAGGGAAAGAGGGTATTGAGGAAAATGCATGCTCTGTAGGGGAAAAATGCATTCCTCAAGTTGAAATTGCATGTTGAGGCCATGAGGTTGCATGTTTACTTAGTAAGGAGGAATATACACACCTTGCTAATGAAAAATGCACACCTACACTATATAAATGCACGCCCTTGACATGTTATGAAATGCTATGCTGGCCTAAACCCTAAATGGTTCTTCCTTAGCCGATATGAATGGTTTGTATAGGAATATGAATGAAAATAGATGTTGATCCATTTTTTGTGATTGATGCTACTATGGCATATCGTATAATAACCCTGAACCTAAGTTTGACAAATTTTTTGGAAACACACATATGTAGTTAACCATGTACGTTGAGTTGTTTCCCGGGTCCCAGAACAATAGAATCTCAAATTACTTGTAAGTGTCCCACACCTATAATTGATTTGAAATGCATGAAAGATATATTTCTTACCATTTAATTTGAGATTGAGTGTGTGTGTTTGTATTATAGTTGGCAACGTTTGTAATCTTTCTTTTAAAATTACCCTGCACTTCCCATAATTTAGAGGATAAAAATTTTCATTAATTATAAAAAACTTGAAGTCCATTGTTAAAAAAAGAGTATCCTTATTATCCATATAAAAAATTTATATTATTGTAATTTGTACCAAGATTCAAATGAATAATGGTTCATTTATAAATTTTTCTTCTTCAATTCATCATTTTTAAAATCTATTTCACTCCATCACAATACCAATCGATTACTTATTTTTTAAATCCATTTCATCCCATCACAATACCAACCATTATCTTAACATAATTTAAACACATACTACTAGTATCATTTTATTTTAAAAAAGATTGAGATATTATTTATCATTCACTTTGCAATTGAAGAATGGAACATTCCACTTTGGAATTGAGAAATGAAACATTCCACTTTATGATGGATTTAAATAGATGCTTTTTAAGAGAATTTTAAGAAAATAATTGATGCGATGGATGGCAGTACCATATCCTAAAAAAATGTCATATACCATATCCTAGAATACCTTATTTCACTCTTATCTTCTGTGGTATTAAGGAGTAGAAGTTGAGACATAAATTCAAGAACTATAAATCCATTTGGATCTACAATCCAGGAGAAATGTGTTTGTATCTTAACATCACATTTCTCATTTCTTGTTAAGATAAGTTAAAATAAAAGGAATGTATTTGTATCTTAACATCACATTCCTCATCTCTTCTCAAGATAAGTTAAGTTAGAATAAGAAAATAAATTAAAAGGAAAGGAAACTCTTATCTTATGAGGTATTAAAGACTAGAAGTTGAGACATATAAATTCAATAGCTATAAATCCATTTGGATCTATAATATATGAGAAATGTATTTTTATCTTAACATCACATCCCTCATTCATCTCTTCACAAGATAAAGATAGAATAAAAGGAGGAGGCGATACAATACAGTCATTGACGATTTTCTGTGGGTTTTTATTTTTCAGCATTAGGCTTCCATCTTTCATGGCTTTTAGTCTTCTATTACTAGAACGGTCTTTCTGCGTCTTGTTTTTTAGAATGTTGAGCTTTTCTATGATTTCTTATAAACATATAAACATTTTTTTTCATTAAAACCATTTTGAAACAATTATCTTGGTAGTAATTGGTAATTAATGATAGTAACTGATTAATTAACATGAACATGAAACCAAACAGACTAATTGGTAATGAATGGTCGTAATTGATAAAATAACTGATTAATTAACATTAAGATGAAACCAAACAGATAGTTTAAGGCGATTAACAATATTTTTTTTCATTAAAACCATTTTGAAACAATTATCTTGGTAGTAATTGGTAATGAATGGTAGTAACTGATTAATTAACATGAACATGAAACCAAACAGACTAATTGGTAATGAATGGTCGTAACTGATAAAATAACTGATTAATTAACATTAAGATGAAACCAAACAGACACTATGCAGGTTAAAAAATTCATGAAATTAGATTATAATCTATTAAAGTAGGTAATAATAATAATAAGATTGTAAGGTCACAACTAAGCCAGACATCTAATTGGTGTATGTGATAGCTTTGTTTGTGAGATAAGAGATCCTTTTTATCCAGCAATTTTACTAGTAAAATCTACAGATACCCTATCTCTCTGGATTTATATGTTATTTATAGAATTAAATACTAGATTGTGTGATCTGGTTTGAAAAATACTTCTAGAATAATATGTCATTATATTTCAAACTAAAAAGCATTCTATCTAAAGATGGACATGTCCTTATGTCAAAACACAGTACACAATTATCCAGACAGAATCTTGCCTGCATACCTCTAGTTTATCTTCTAAGTGATTCTTTGCATTTTTAGAAAAACGACAACATTACATGCATAACATAAAAGAAGAACAATGAGCGTAAAACAACCCTCAAGGAATTACACTGGTCATGTTACTGTCCGCATCACCGAGTTATTAAGAAAGAGGGAGGATACTAAAACACTTCTCACTGAACACTGATAGAACTGCATTAAGCAGTGGTAGGTGATGAATCAAACACTTTTGTGGATTCCTGAACGAAGGAATCTGGCTACTTTCACGATTCATTTATTCTCAATATCTATCTGTCGCATAAAATTGCCATTTTCCACTTACGGCGCATATAAAAATCCACGCGCAAGACGTGGCTCAACGGCAGCCAGTTGTTAACACTTCGGGTTTTATCTGGAACAGTGCATAGACAGAAAAATGTTTTCTTCCGATGATATGTCTTAATCCTCCTACGCGGCTATGTGACAAAGCATAAAAAAAAATTAGTATGATTTTTCCTTTACAACTGATGCGAACTTATATCTCTGTCCGGGAGGAAAGAATTTCATTCATTCTGATTTGCCATACTCTGCTCATTATCCGCGTACAGTGTTTCCTTCGGAAAAAGGAAAAGATCTGTAGAAATCAACCRAAACATGAATATCGCCACATACTTTTTCCTCCAMAGCTTTTGCGTATACTAAATCAAAATCTGCTTTTGCGTATACTAAATCAAAATCTGTGTGACCGATGGTTACATGACAATTATACAGTGCAGAGATAAAGATTCACTCAAATGCAATGCATCGTTTTCGGAGTTGAGTTTTGGTGGAAACCGTAATTCCATTTGGATTATAGGGTTTAGTTCACGATTTCATGATCTGGCTTGAGTTTTGGTGGAAATCATACATCCATTTCAATTAGGGTTTAGTTCATGGCTCCATCCCACTTCAAATATAGTTAGCTTTCATTTGAATAGACCAAAACCTTTGAAGATTAATTGGAGAGTTCTATAAAAATTTATTTTGTTTAAAGGAAAACAATATTTCTATGGCCACCATCTTAAATACATACACATATCTTCAAAATACATTTGTTACTGTTTACACATACATTCAAAATACATTTGTTACTGGAAAAAATTGTTTGTATGTTTACACATATCTTCAAAATACATTTGTTACTGTTTAAAGGAAAAAATTGTTTGTATGGCCACCATCTTAAATACATACACATGTCTTCAAAATACATTTGTTACAAAATGCAACGTAGGGCTAGCATACACAAGATGTTACAAAATGCAACATAGGGTTACCAGAACGAGTATGAGAGTATGAGGATGGATGGACAAAGTTAACCATAACTATGTTTTCGTAGTTGTGTGAAGTATATATTTATATTATTTAAATTAAATATACATTTATTATCATTAATACTTAATTGTATTAATTAATTAAAAATAATATTTATGTATTTAAAAAATACAATACATGGGTAATAAATAATAGAAATATTAGTCATGAAACTTCTGTGAAGTATATATTCATATTATTTAAATTAAATATAAATGTACTATCATGAATATTTTATTGTATTAATTATTAAAAATATTTATATATTTAAAAAATACATGAGTAATAAATAATAAAAGCTTATGTGAAGTATATATTCATATTATTTAAATTAAATATAAATTTACTATCATTAATACAATACAATTAACTAAAAATATTTATATATTTTAAAAATATATATAGCTAAAAAATAATAAAAATATTAATCATGAAACATGTTTTAAAAAAAATATATATTACTACAACAAAGTTAACTATAAATATGTTTTTGGTACTTACTGAAAATATACATTCATCTTATTTAAATTAAATATAAATTTACAATCAATCATTAATACTTTATTATATTAATTAACTAACAAAAATTATGTATTTTAAAAAAGATGGATTTGTAATTAGTAATATAAATATGAGTAATAAATAATAGAAATATTAGTCATCAAGCATGTTTTTGTGAAGTTATGTTATTTAAAAATTGATTAAAAAAAAGATAACACTTATTTTTATAATTATTCAAGTTAAACCTATTTAAAATCTTTAAATATTAAATATAAAATATAAATTAATTAATTTTTTTATAATAATGATAATATAAATATTTCATCTTTAAGATACTTATTATATGTATATGTTGGCTATTGTAATTCAAAGTTGAACATAATAGAATCAAATTTCATTTTCCTGTGGAGGTTTCTCTTCTGAAGGGTTTTACCACGTAAATCCGATGTTCATTCTTGTGTGATTGCATTTGTATGTATATTATTTATTTCATTCTAATTAAATATGTGTGATTTAAGCTTTCTTTGTACAACAAGTGGTATCTGAGCAAGTGTAGTAGGTGAGCCAAGTCGAATTGTTTGTAGATCTTTATGAGCGCGAATTGTTTTGGCAGGTAAAGGCAAGCAAATTTGAGTACTCAAGAATGTAGTCTGTATGCCCAGACATTTTTGTGACTACTCCCTAGGCAATGTTAGAGGAGTGTCAGTGCTCCCACACTAAAAAAATTTATTTTTCCAATGTTCAGCGGATCCAATTCCAGGTGAAGGGAGTGTTGAAAAAGTGGCGCTCCCCTCCCACTCTAAAGGAGAGCCATTCTCAAAGGTGGAACTACCCAGGAAACCTTAGAGGAGCGCCATTCTCGAATGTGGTTCCTTTGAAAAATATAATGGAAAAACCAACTTTGAGCTATGCAAGCTCAAGAGGAAGAATTTGCTTGTGCAACAAGGTTTGAAAAAAGCTTTGATAACCACGACAAAGAAATCGATGACCAGGATGAATGAGGAATGGGAATATCTGCATGCAAGAGATCTCAACACTATTTGTTTGTGTCTGGTAGATGATGTATTGTTTAACATTGTAGGATAAGAAACAACAAAAGTTTGTGGACCAGGTTGGAAGGTCTCTATATGACAAAGTCTTTGACGAAAAAAAATTGTTTGAAGAGGAAGTTGTATAGTTTCCGAATGAAATAAGGTACATAAGTTTTTCAACATTTAAGTACCTTTAATACCCTTATTGTTCAATTGGCTAGTATGGAAGTAAAACTCGGAGAGAAGGACAAGGCACTGAAACTATTGTGTTTGTTCTATGAGTCTCAAGATCATTTAATTACCTCTACAAGTTTTAGCTCAAAAGATTTTCTTGATTATGACACTGTTGTGGGAGCTTTGTTACCTGAGGAGATGAGCAGAAAATCCAGTCAAGAAACCTCAACCTTTGAGGAAATGGTGGTCAAAGGGCGATCCAAAGATCAAGAGAAAAATCAAAGAGGTTCTTCGAGATCTAAGTCAAGAGGGAGGAAGGGTAAAATTAAATTTTGGTATTGTGGAAAATCAGGAAATCTCAAGAAGGATTGTTGGAAATGAAAACAAACCTCCAAATAAGACTCTTCAAAATAAGTAAAGGAAGAAAATGCAACTAAAACAAATCTAGGCTCAGGTATGACTGATGAGGTTCTGGCTATTTCTAATGCTTCACATAATGATCAACATTGGTTGTTAGACTATGGTGCATCAAATCATATGTGTTTACATAAACATTGGTTCTCCACATGTACCAACCTATAGATGATTGAGTTGCTTTATGGAAAATGATATTTCCTGTAAGATTGTTGGGATTGGTAGCATCAGAATTAAAATGTATGATGGTTCTATAAGAACATTAATAGATGTGGGGCACTTATATGAACTTAGAAGGAACCTGATATCTTTGGGAGTCGTAGATTATGTTGGATACAAGTGTAAAATTCAAGGTGGAGTTATGAAAGTGTTCAAAGGCATCTTACAAGTCATGAAAGAAAACAAGATCGTGAACCTTTATCAACTTGAAGGAAGAACTGAATCAAATCAAGCAAGACCATCAATATCTGAAAATGAAAGTGATTCCACTCGTTTATGGCATCAAAATTTGGGTCATATGAGAGAGAATAGACTTAAGGTACTTTTAGATCATAAGTTACTTACAAGTTTGAAGTCTCTGAATTAAAATTTGTGTAAACATTGTATCCATGGTAAACATAGTAGGCAAAAGTTTAAAATAGGAAGACACAATAGTAAAGGTGTCCTTCATTACATTCACTCGGATGTTTGGGGACCATCCCCTATAATATCATATGGAGGATCATCATATTTTGTTACATTTAAAGATGATTTATCTAGGAAGGTGTGGGTTTATTTGTTAAAAATAAAATTTGTTTTTTTTATTGTCTTTTTGCAGTTTAGAGCTTTGGCTGAAAAGAGCACTTCCAGGTCGATAAAATGTTTAAGAACTGATAATGGAGGTGAATACACATCTATGGAATTTGAAAAATATTTCAAGGAAGAGGGGATTGAGAGGCATAAAACCACTTTCCATACTCCTTAGAAAAACAAAGTTGTTCAACGCATGAATAGGACTCTTCTAGAGAGAGCAAGGAGCATGCTCAATACTGCCAAGTTGTAGAGGAGTTGTGAGCATAAGTAGTTTCTACCGCTCATTATCTTGTTAACCGATCACCATCATCTCCAATTGAATGGAATATTACAGAAGAGTTATGGATTGGTCACTTTTGTGATTATTCCAACCTTAAGATTTTCAGTTGTGAAACATATGCTCTTATACCTAAGAATCATCTTTCTAAATTAAATCCCAAATCCAAAAGGATTATCTTTGTTGGGTATGGTGATGGAATTAAGTCATACATATTATGGGACCCTACTCACCACAAAATAATTGATCTAGGTGGATACTGGTGGCCACCCACCTATTCCAAGTTCTAACTGACTCATCTGGACAATTTTTAGTTCAACACGTTTCTCTATAATGGGGACATTTCTTCGTAATTGTTGGTTCTGCACTTATGGGGATGTCCTAAAGTGCTACACAACGTCCAGGTGGATATTGGTGGCCACCCAGTATTCCAACTAGATTATTTTGGAAGTTTTCATGTCAGTACATCTTTTTGTACTTCCACGGCCATTTTAGGGATCTAAACAATATTTTCTTGGCTTTCAACAGTCAAAATGTAGAAGAAGTAAGAGTTCGATGGCATAATGCATATTTCTCGAAAATATCTTTCCAATGGTCTATCACATTCCTAAAACGGAGATTGTTTGCAAAATTTAGGACCTCGACAAGTTAATGTACGAACTTACCCCAATAAGGCCCACATGAATTTTGGCGCTTCATCTCCTAGGGTTAGGTTTTTGGATGTATAAGGTTTTTGAATTCATGTTTATCATAAAAATTCCTTTAGATCCTCATTGTAGTCATCTTCTTGTGAATGAGCATAGTCGTCACATCTCTTCTGAGAGATAAAGTTGTCACCATTATAGTGAGTCTTGCACTCTGTATTTTTACAGTCAATGTACATTTATTTCATTAATAGAAATCATGTATTGTTGTATTTGTATGTTTCTGACCATTTTCATGTGTATTTCATTGTAATATATCTTCTTTCATTTCATTTCAAAAATAATCTGAATCAGTGGTATCAGATCAGGTTGCTCTTGATTATTTTTCAATGCATGTCCCCGACAAGGCCCAAGTATAGGAAGTTGGGTCTTGATCTTGTCTTTATTGAGGAAAATATTTCTTTCATGCCCAAGAAACCCTCTATGGTGGCAAAAAAAAAAATGGTGGAGTAGAAGATTCTATTAACTTGTTGCTTGAGCAAGCTCTCGTGCGATAGAGGGATGAAATGATGGATAATTTTGCATAAATCCTTCCACGTCTGATGATAGAAACAAAAACATATCCATTAAGCGACCAATTTGGAGGAAACTATCCCTTAAAGGTATAAGTTAATTTTATATTTCTATAGTTGAAGGTCAGATAGATGTGGAAGCCTTAGAAAAATTGCTAAATATGATAGAAGGTTATTCCTCTGTTAACAATTTTTCCAATAGGGAAAAGATCACCTTCTCACTCCTCAAGGATCTCCCCCATGTCAAACATTGGTGGGAAACTTACTAGGATAAACATTCCACAAAGGAATCTAGAATGTATGGGGTTGAGCCCACTTGGGATTTTTTTGTGTATGCTGTCAAGGAAAAATACTACCCTGTTGATGACTATGAAGACCAGTACATGAGATGGACCACACTACGACAAGACAAGAGCCAAATAGTGCCAGAGCTCATAAATAATTTCCATATGTTACACACTAAGGTGGGTATTAAATACTCCAAGCGACATCTCGTTTTGAAATATCATGGGGCTTTGCATAGGTACATCAAAACATAAATAGATTTCCTAAAAATCTCATCATTGGGAGTTGCCTATCGATATTTTGTCAAAATCGAGCAGAAATTTAGGCACCAAAACAAATGGGAGTTCACGTTTGCAAATCCACAACAACCAAAGCATGGTAAAGATGTCCCTAACAAACAACCTACCGAAAACCAATGCAAGACACAAGAAAATAAGGGTAAAGGAAAGATCAAGAATGACACTGGGAACTGGCGCAACTTCCAAAAAATCCATTTCCAAAACACCAATGAATCTCGTTCGAAACAATCATTGTTGGCCAAGGTCAAAGATAAGGAGACGAACCCTGATTCAGAATTTGATTCGGGAAATATTGAAAACAGATAGATCATCAATGTAGACCCTACTTATACTGTCACGACCACAAAAATTCAACCAAAAGAACTAGTATATCTTGAAGATGGGGAGCGCCTCTTCCATTCACATATGTGGGTGAAGGGGACCTGGTTGCATTTCATTGTTGATATTGGCAGCCAAAAGAACTTCATCTCAATTGAGTTCATCCAACAATTAGCGTTGTCAACAACACCACACCTGCAACCATATAAGATCGGTTGGCTTCACGAGGGATGAGATCTTCGTGTCACCCAATAGGGCCACTTGTTCTATGGCATCCAACCCTTCAAGGATGAGGTAATGTGTGATGTTGATCCTCTTGATGTCTGTGATGTTATTTTGGGCCAACCATATATGTGGAAATGTCATGATATTTATGAGTCTCGACCTCACAGTGTCATTATTACTTTGAGGGGTTATCTATACAGGATACCATAGGTAGTTCTAACTAATGTTCCACCAAAACAATTCCATAAGGTAATATCTCAAACTACAAACTTCAAACTCTTCACAGTCTATTCAAAGGATGTATAGAAGGCCACTACAACCACTATAGCCTCATCACCTTCTATCCAACATATTGCAGAAGACAAATCATATATTGTTTATTCACCTACAATGGTGCCTAGACAATGCCCCTTCAATCCCAAACACAATAGGTTGGTGGAACAAATTCAATCCCACCAACAACAGGTTTGTGACAACCTTCCACAGACCAAGGAATGCAACTTCTCCAACAAGGCATGCAGATCACCAAGATTTAGATTCAGAAAAATCATTCTCCTCTTCCCCAAGCACTCAATGTAATGGATTCCATTGCTTCCTAATGGGGGAGGATTTATCCAAGTGGATATTGGTAGACACCCATGTGTTCCTAATTCCAACTGGCTCATCTAGACAATTTTTAGTTCAACACACTTCTCTGTAATGGGGACATTTCTTTGTAATTGTGGGTTTTTCACTTACGGGGCCATTCTGAATCCCTACATAGCATCCACGTGGATATTGGTTTCCTAACATCTATTCCAACTGGATTATTTTTTAAGTTTTCATGTCAGAAATATTTTTGTACTTCCAGGGTAGTTTTGGGTCTCTTAAAAATGTTTTCTTGGATTTCCATAGTCAAACTGTATACCAAGTAAAAATTTTATGGCATAATCCGTATCTCTCAAAATGAATTTTACAATGAGCTATCACATGCCTAAAACGAATATCATATGCAAAAGTTATGACCCCAAGAAGTTAATGTACTAACTTACCCCAACGAGGCCCACATCACTTTTGGTGCTTCATCTCCTAGGGTTAGGTTTTTGGATGTCTAGGGTTTTTTCACTCATCTTTATCATAAATATTTCTTCAGAGCCTCATTATAGTCATATTCTTGTGAATGAGAGTAGTCGTCACATCTCTTCTCAGAGATAAATTTTCCATCATTCTAGCGAGTCTTTCACTCTGTATTTTTACAGTCTCTATACATTTCTTTGATTAACATAAATCATGCATTGTTGTATTTCTTTGTTTTTGGAAATTTTCATGTGTATTTCATTGTAATATCTCTTCTTCATTTTTTTCCAAAAATAATACGGATCAATGGTATCATAGCAAGCTATTATTGTTCGTTTTTTAGTGCATGTCCCCGCCGAGGTCCATGTATAGCAAGTTGGGCCTCAAGCTTGTATCTCTTGAGGAAAATAGATCTCGCATTCCCAAGAAACCCTCTATGATGAAAGAAATGAAAAATGGCTGAGCATAAGATTATATTAACTTGTTCCTTGAGAAAGCTCTTGTGCGATAGAGGGACAAAATGATGGAGAATTTTGCACACATCCTTCAATGCCTACTAATAGAAATAGGTGCATCTTCATCAAGAGACCACTTTTGAGGAACCTATCCCTTCAAGGTACAAGTTTATTTTGATATTCCCGTATTTGAAGGTTATATAGATGAGGATGCCTTAGAAAAATGGTTAAATATACTACAAGGTTATTTCTCTGTTCACAATTTTTTTGACAGGGAAAATATCACCTTCTCTCTCCTCAAGGCTCTCCCCCATGTAAAACATTGGTGGGAAACTTACTGAGATAAAATTTCCAGAGAGGAATATGGAATATATGGGGTCGATCCCACTTGGTATTTTTTTGTGGATGCGGTCAAGGAACAATACTACCCTGTTGATAACTATGAAGACCAATACATGAGATGGACCACACTATGGAAATAGAAGAGCCAAATAGTGTCATAGTTCAAAAATACCTTCCATAACGTGCACACCGATATGGGTATAAAATACTGAGAGAGACATCTAGTTCTGAAATATTGTGGGGCTCTGCATAGGTACATCCAAACCAAAATGGATTTATTAAACATCTCATCATTGGGAGATGCCTATCGATATGTTGTCAAAATCGAGCATAAATTTAGGCACCATAATAAATGGGAGTTAGGGTATGCAAATCCGTAGTAACCAAAGAATGATAAAGATGACCCTAACCAACAGTCTCTCGAAAATCAACCCAAGACACAGGAAAATAAGGGTAAAGGAAAGACAAAGAATGACACTGGGAAATGGTGTGACTTCCACAAAATCCTTTGGCACAACACTGATGAATGTCTCTTGAAACAGTCATTGGTGGTCGAGGTCAATGATAAGGAGCCAAACCCTGATTCAGAATCTAATCTAGAAAATATCAAATATAGAAAGATCATTGGCACATACCCCACTATTATTGTCACATTTGCAACAATTCAACCATAATAACTAGTAAATCCCGAAGAGGGGGAGTTCCTCTTCCATTTAAATATGTGGGTGAAGGGGACCCTGTTGCATTTCATTGTTGATAGCGACAGTTAGAAGAACCTCATTTCAATTGAGGTTGTCAAATAGTTGAGGTTGTCGACAACACCACAATTGCAACCATACAACATCAGGTGGCTTCACTGAAGATGATATCTCTATGACATCCAATATTGTCACATTTCCCATGGCATCCAACCCTTCAAGGATGAGGTAGTGTGTGGTATTTCCCCTCTTGATCTGTGTGATGTTTTTTGGGGCCAACCATATATGTGGAAACGTCATGTTTTTTATAAGTCTAGACCTTGTAGTGTCATTATTACTCTAAGGGGTCATCTCTACATGATACCATAGGTAGTTTTGACTACTGTTCCACCAAAATAATTCCCCAAGGTAATCTCTCATACTTCAAAATTCATCCTCTTCACAATCTGTTCAAAGGATGCACAGAAGGCCACTACAACCACTGCAGCCTCAACACCTTCTATCCAGCAGATTGCAAAAGAGAAAGAAGATATTATTTCTTCACCTACAATGGTACCTACATAATTCCCTGTCAATCCAAGATACAACATGTTGGTGGAAAAGATTCAACCCCACCAACAACAGGTTCGTAACATCCTTCCACAGACCAAACAACACAACTTCTCCAATAAGGAATGCAACTCACCAATATTCAGATTCAGAAAACATTTTCCCCTCTTCCCCAGAACTCAATGCAATGGAAACCATTTCTTCCTAAGGGGTAAGGATTTATATAGGTGGATCTTGGTGGCCACCCACCTATTTCAAATTCCAATTGGTTCATCGAGACAATTTTTACCTCAACACGTTTCTCTGTAATGAGGAAATTTATTTGTAATTGTGGGGTTTTCACTTACGGGGTTGTCCTGAATCCTTACACAACATCCAAGTGGGTATTGGTTGTCGCCCACCTATTCCAACTGGCTTATTTTGAAATTTTTCATGTCAGTACATATTTATGTACTTCCAGGGCTGTTTTGGGGATCTAAACAGTGTTTTCTTAAATTTACACATTCAAACTATAGATGGAGTCATATTTTGATGGCATAATGCGTAGTTCTCCAAAATACCTTCCCAATGGTCTATCACACGCCTAAAACGAAGTATGAAAAAGTTACGACCCTGGGAAGTTAATGTACTAACTCACCCTAATGGGTCCCACATGACTTTTGGTGCTTCATCTCCTAGGGTTAGGTTTTTGGAATTCTTTTTTGTCATAAAAATGCCTTCATAGACTCATTGTATTCATCTTCTTACGAATGCGCATATCCTTCACATATCTTCTCAGAGATAAAGATGCCACCATTCTAGCGAGTATTGCACTCTGTATTTTTATAGTCCATGTACATTTCTTTCATTAATAGAAATCATGTATTGTTGTTGTTGTGTAGGTTTTGTCACTTGGGTGAGAAAAAACACAACACTTGCATGTTTAGATATGTCTACTAAACAAGAAAAAAAGTTTTTTAGTTGGTTATGAAAACCAAATACACATGAAAACAAAGAAATAAAACTAAAAACAACTAAGAAATAAATGTTAGAGAAGCTTGAAGAACTTAGAACCATAAAAGAAAAAAAAAATGAACAATATATAGCTACCAATGGATCAATGTATTGTAAGGCTAGACACCGTAGAGAAAGGCAAGGACTTATGAGTCCCATATTCCTCCATGGGAGGGCTCTTAATTTTAGTAATTGAGATCTCTTCTCTTCATACAATGGTAGAAATGACAAATGGTGAAGAAATACAATTCCTATTACCTCAAGAGGTGACTGGAATGGCCTATTGCAATGGTGCTTGAAGGCTTCAAAGAGAAAAGAGGATTCTCAAAGAAGAATTCTTGTAGCATAACAATACCTTGAAGATATTATTTTATTAGCACACCCATGGCACATATTTATAGAATCCATTCATGGAAAAATTTAATTGGTTCATAGTGTTCACAAGGGGCCTTTTAGGACACCTTTTAGCCCTTGACCAACCTCCAAGCTACATTTTACTCAGATACGAGTGTCAAATCGTGTTGGGGATCAGACTAGAATTGGTTGAGGGGCTGACAAGATCCATAAATGCATTGTTCATATAAATACATGGATTTTGTCATAGATAGTTGCGCATTTTGCACACAATGTGTGTTGAGGTTTGTGTTATCCTGCGCATTATGCACACTGGGCAGGCGCTTCCTTTGGTGAATCTGGGCACTTTGATTTTTGACCCAAGTATATAGTTTTTTTCCTTTTGGATGGATTTTGGTGTTGTAGGTGGAATAATTGTTGTTGTAATTGATGCTTTTCTTCAACCATTGTGTGTAATGTTGTGGATGATTTTTCAGTGATAACAGATACCCCCTGATGTGTGAGGTTATGAGCATACTAATAGATGAAATACATCAATGTTTCTTTTGTTGAGAGCTCCATTGTAAGGAAGAGTGAAGAGAGGAATTGCAAGAGCGATCTGTCAGAGGGAGAGTGAAAAATTTGAGACCCAGACCTTTCTCTAGGGAGAAAAAATAGAATTTGTGTACAAAGGAGGCAAACATGCCCCATGATCATGTCATAAAATGAAAATATGGGACTGTAACTGATGATATATGTTGATGTAGATAACTACAATGCCCTCAGGGGCGGTTGATAACATCATATGACAATTCTAAATGGTGAACGGGCTCTGAAGTGAGGCAAGGATGATTGTAATAATTTCCGATGACTCGTAGGCATTGATGGACTAATAAATTCATAGGTCTTTGGATGGTTTGAAACAACTGAAATAGTCACATAGTAAGACCCACCATAACATGAGAGTAAGTCGAATGTTGTGGGGGTCAATGGAATCAGAGAGAAATCATGATTCTCTTTGTGTCATACGAGACTCTTCAATGAAAAGGTAATGAGAGACAAGATACTGCTTCCCTTTTGGAAATTGTGTTGATGTAGACATAAATGGATACTCGACTCCAAGAAGAAAAGGTCTTTGTGAAATCCACTGAGTAATAGGTGATATCAGGTACGAACAGGTAACATGAATGAATTCACAGTGTTCTGGGATGCAAGACTTCCCTTGGTTGGATAATTTTGAAGGATGACTAGAAGAAACCGTAAAACTGGATCTAGTGTCAGGGGGACAACTAGAAATGGGGTTAAACTGTGCCAGAGGAAAACAAAGTGGACAAACTCAGAGGTCATGGGTGCAGAGGAAAATATATGAAATGATCTTACTCAAGCATTTTCAGATTTTGCTTGGCTAAATCAAAATAGACGGGAATGTCGCCCTAGGTTTATAGCCATCAAAAATAAAATCCTAACTCGCAAGTATCAATTACAAGTTCTTAGGATAGTCTTTTTCACAAATAAAATCTTGCTGGAAAATTCATTTTAATATGATTTTATGAATATAATAGTTGTTGAAAAAAAGTGTAAAGATAGAAGTAAGACACCAATATGATAATAAATACAAATGAGACATAAAACAATCCTTTATTTCATTCCAATTCACCAAAGATTTGTTTTATTTACAAAATCTTATACATAAATTTTGGACCAAAGTCAAACTTAGACATCCCTGATGAAACATACAAAAAGACCTCTGACAGAAAATAAAAAATGAACTCTAAAATATGGATCATCTTGCCACATATTGTTTCCCACTCAACTCTGCACAATAGCCTTTGTCAGTAATTAAAACTAATTCACAAATAGACAAATGTACACAGACTATCAAAGATAGATCAACACCTCTAAAAAACAAGTGCTTGAATGATGTAATTCATCCCTAAATGTCATTTTCTACAATAATACCTTGCTATCATAAAAGATAATTAGGCTTGTGATAAGAGAAAGAATGAATGAAAACTTAACTATCTCAACATAAACTCAAAGAGAAAACCTTAGTATGCTTCTCCTTCTATCCCTCCTCTGTTCCTCCCTTCCCTGTTTCCTTTAAGAAAATTAGAACTGGTTGAAGTAGTTGAACCAACCCATTAGTTAAGTTAATTAAAATACTCAACCAACCTTTAGTTAGGGGGAAAGTGATAATCATAATAAGGGTTATAAATAATAACTAGTAGGTGGGACCCCTTGTGACTCCCTTTATCTCGTAACAATCATAACATACTAGTTAATTAAGAAAAACACCCCTCCTTGTGACTCCCATCATCATATTAACACTTGAAAATTTATCTCAATAATATTAGCAATTATTTCCAAAACATATTACCAATCACATCCAAAAGCATGCAATATGAAAGCCTAAAGTCAACTGTTATCAACAATAAAAAAAACTTAAAATCCATATTTTCCAGTTTGTGAGGCAATCTTTCCCATGTTGATGCTATCATCTTTTAGTCCTTTTGAACCTACCTTAATATGTGTGGAATATTTAAGCCCCATATTGTTGATCATATGAGAGAAATCATCCTTCCAATGCATGTGGGAGGACATGGATTTCTCAGAATTATCTAAAGATGCGGAAGGGGAAGTAGCATCTTTCTCTTTGACAGAGGCATAGTAGGACTAAGTTTTCAGCGTCTTATTTGAATAACTCATCCTATATGAATAGTTGATTAGAAAATATTTCTTTTAACAATCACACATGACAACTTTTTAAGAATATGAAATAGATTTTGGCTCAGTAATATATCAGACTCATGCAATCCAATCCATATAAATTGTTTAACTATTGTCAATGAGCAAGGGGTGAACAAAGGTTCTGGGATATGTGAGGGGTTTGTATTGAGAGAAAAAATGATAAAATGAGGGGGAACAAAACCATGGTTACTTCTCAAAGACAATAACGATCAACTGTAATGTAAAACCAAGAATCATAGAACTATGTTCCAATCAAGAATTTGTGATTTCAAACTGTTTCAATATCGAAATCTCTTAATTGTAATTAAATTTTAAGAACAAGGAGTGTAGAATGGATGTGGGAAGGTGAGAGGGGTGTAGTTAGAAAAAATCGAAATAATGGTAGGGAAAGAGAATGAGTATTGTTCATAAAGTTAATTAAGTAATCCATAAAATCATTCTATATCAAATAATCACTGTGCTCGATTTAACAATCATTGTGTATACCTCAATCTATTTTGTGTATTACTTGCTCCCTGTTTGCAATTAGATCATTAACACCTCAATTATTGTCCATGTATTATTTCAATCATCAAAAATAGAATCAAAAAATCGTTTTCGAATACTCTTCAATTCTACTTCACAATTAGGTTGTAATGAGACCATACTAACACATAAACTGTGTTGATCTCTGAAATAATGCATTGTATCCATAAATTATACATAGTGGAAAATTAATAAACAACCACCAATATTTTAGTTGCAAGGACCCTGACTTGCCATTTAAACACACAGACAATGACCACATTTCAATTCATACTATGCTTGGAAAACACAGACCATTCGACAAAACACAGACCATTCTTGTACAAGTACAATCACTTTGAATATAAAAAACCATAATGTTGGGCTATCAATATAGTGAGGTAGAAACAGTGAACCTGATCTCACCCCATAATTTGATCAAATTGCAACAAAAACATTATGTTTCAAAACCCTATGATCATCACCGAGAGCGCAACCAATAGTGTACCTGACAGACCATAATGGTCTTCTCTATCAACCTTCGGGCTTGAGGGATCAAGGGTTTTCTCTCTTGAAAAACACAGGGAGACTAGAGTCAACTCCTCTTAATGGTGAAAACCTCTGAGACCAATGGTGCACACACAAGGAATACCACAATTGACTTTGTGGATAGGGTAACAAATCTCGTGACAGGAGAAGCTATGAACAGAGGAGAAAAGCTCTAGTTGGCCTTATAACAATACTTAGCACACACAGGGTATAACACTGATGGCTCTCCCCATGAACCAACTAACAAATCTAAGGTGAAATAGATCCAAGAAGAAGCAATATAACACAATGCACAACCAAAAGTAGCATGAACGACCCAATTCCCTAGTGAATAATTCACAGTGACAAAAGGCGTTTCAAGCCATTAAACCCCACAAAGCCAAAGACTAGGTATGGTGATACGAATGCGTGAATATAGTCGGCCACTCAAGACCAAACGAAACCCTCCAACTTGTTAGAATGTGCTCATTTTATCATAGACAATATCACTATAGTCACCCAACCATAGGCCGAAGCCACCCTTCGAGCACCTTAACCTTGACAGAGAGAGGAATCCTGGTAGAAATCCAATAGCCAAGAAAGGCTAATGCACTAAGAAATAAGTAACCAAAGATGATTAGAGAGTCCAACCCAAAATATAGAATCAATAGGCTTCAGAACTGGCGGCAACACCTTCTCCAGAACTTGTGCACAAGACTGCCAGACTGCAGTGCACACAAGTGTTTCTCTATAATTATGAGATCTGTGTGTAAAATGAGAACTGGTGCCCTGTATTTATGCTGGCTCTGGCAGGTTACTTGAGTCGAATTCTCATTCTGGGTACTAATTAATTCATATTAATTATCTTTCTTAGCCGACATCTCTTCTACGATTACATTTACTTATTTTCTTTCTTCTAGAATATTCTAATCTCGTCAAAGGTCATAATGGAGTTTGATACCTCCTGAAGCTACCATAATATCAACACTCCCTCCTAGCTAGGGAGGTATAACTGATAATGGTCTTGAGAACAAACAGACCATTCAACTGGTAGCATTACAAGCATCGTCATTATTATCCAACTGGATAATCTGCATGACAACTGGCACAATGTCAACTAACATAACACAATTGTGTTTATCCATAGTAGTACACAACTACTCAATCCATGGCGCATAGTCACAAACAGTGGAACATATCCACCACAGTAGCATATCTCTACTGTCTGGAGACATGCAGTCTCCAACATATCAACTGATATTATCCTGCACAGAAATAATGTTATGATATAAATTGAGTCATCTGGGCCATTCTTCCACTCACATATGTGAGATATGGAAGATCATCTTCCCTCGGAGTAGAACATCAATGATGGGCTATCTAGATTATTCTTCTCAAGAAAGGAAGAATAATTGTCCTGATTTATGATCCTAGACCATTCCCTATCCTGGGTCATTCCTCCGGCACTAAAAAAAGTGCAACCTAGAGAGAATGTGTCTTCCCTAGGGAAATCCTGTCCTTGATTGTTGAACTTGGACCATTCACCTATCTGGGCCATTCCTCTAGAACTAAACAAAGTGCAACCTAGAGAGAATGAATCTTCCCTAGGGAATGACTGTCCAGACCATTTCCTAAGGAAATGACTATCCTGCACCAACCTCCAAAATGGACCATTCTTTGAAACTTCTCACAATTGTGAGCTTCGAAAGAATGACTATCGGGCGAGGTGGACCAGTCTTCTTTACCACTACTAAGAGTTATTGTCAAGAAGAGAGATTGTCCTAGACCATTCCCCATGTTAACCACAATGGGAAATCATTGTCTATGGTACATCAACAATCCATCAAACCATTTTCATTACGGAAATGACTATTTGATTTACACCATTTTCTGAAATGGAAAATGCATGTCCATCAGAAATCTCAAACCACTTTTTGAATTGGAAAGAAATTGCCCAATATGGACCATTTTTCAAACTTGAAAATGATTGTCCTTAATCCAATGATATGTTAGTGTTCCCTCCAGACCTGGAGATCCATTCCCTTCTAGTTAAGGGAGTTATTTCCATGATCCCCAATTTGTCTCAGAAATATGTAAACTTTATTCTGGAGAAAGGATTTTCCAAGATATCTGCTATCTTCTCATATGTGTGGATGTACTGGAGCTTTACTTCTGCTTCCTAGACTTTATCTCGAATAAAGAAGTATTTGATCTCAATGTGTTTCGGCCGTTTATGAAACACTGGGTGTTGTGATAGTCTTATACAACTTTGATTGTCACAGTGTATTATGGTTTAATCTAGAACCTGATCAAGTAAATTAGAAATCAACTTTCTCTGCCATATTTCTTATGTACATGCCTCATATCCTGCGATATATTTTTCTTCATCTATGTTGAGTGCAACAAAATTTTGTTTCTTTCTGGCCCAAGATATCATCACAGAGCCCAAGATGAAACACATCCCTGAAGTACTCTTTTTGTCTTCTACACTTCCTCCCCAATCTGAATTTGTGAATCCATGAAGTTGTATATAACTGGATGTTGTATATCTTAAACCATAGTTTAGTGTCGCACAAATATACCTTAAAACATGTTTTGCAGTTGTCCAATGCTCATATCTAGGTTCCACCTGGAACTTTCTTAGTGTCTTTACGGCAAAACAAATGTCTGGTCGAGTATTTACCAAATACATCAATGACCCAATCAATTTTCGATATAGTGATGGATCTACTGGATCAGAATCTAAATATCTTACTTTTCTTATATCTGTAGTCATTTCAAACTTCTGAAGAATCTTTATTGGATACTTTCCTTGTCCAAGGAATACTTCACCATGCTTTTTCCATACTTCTAATCCCAAGTAATAATGCATGAGACCAAGATCTTTCATACCAAACTCAGAATCTAGTTCCTTTTTTCACTGGATGATCAAAGACTCTTCACCTGTTAGGAATAGATTGTCTACATATAGTAGTAAAATAACAGGTGCATTGTTCA
>ML820586.1:0-14134 GCA_009831015.1 Picea engelmannii
GTGAAAATAAAGGTAGTATTCAGATTGAACAACTTTCCAATAATAAGAATTTTCCAAGGGGATTTAACTCCAATAGTAAAGTTACTTATGGATGGCCTCCAAAATTAGTGAACTTCCCAAGATTGAATTAAGGAATCTTTATGGAACATAGGTCTTTACTTGGTGAACTAAATAAAGAAATATTTTGAACTACATAATATTATGGATGATAAGCAAAGGATTCACATATCAACTTTGAACTTTGAGATAAAACCATATCAATGGTATCAACAGGTATTTAAAATGGAGCCCCATTATTATAATTATACTTGGAGTTTATTTACAAGAGACTTATAAGCACAATATGGGAAATTTTGGGAACAAGAATACTTCAATCAATTGACAAGAACTAAGCACTTAGGTGATATTGAAGATTATAATTCATAATTTCAGGTATTGGCCACAAGGGTGGATAACATATGTGATGAACATTTGTTGGAATCTTACATGGGTGGATTAAAAGAAGACATTAAACATGAGTTTTTCTTAAAACATCATGTAAATATTATGGAAGCCATGTAATTTTCTCGTCGTATTCAAGCGAAGAATAAGGTTGTACACAATTATAACCTTGGATCATATGCAATAAGTAGAGATCATTTTGGGGTTCATAAGACAACCACACCTCAACCTACTCGAATATCACAAATGGAGGAGGGAAGAGAAAAAGGACTATGCTTTGGTTGTAACAATAAATGGTCAAAAGAGAATAAATGTTAAGAAACAAAATTGTTAATCACCTTGGAAAATAATGATGAAAATGAAGTGGGGGCATCTACATAAATAATTCAGGAAGAACTTGTCCACTTAAAAGAGCAGGAAATAGATGTATATTTATGCACAATATTGATTCAGATAGGTGTGAAATGTCTATTCATGCATTGGTAGGTTTGTCAGCACCTCAAACCCTAAAGATTGTAGGTTACATTTAAAATGAAAAGGTTATAGTTCTCATTGACTCTAGTAGTACCCATAACTTCATTGATAAAAAAATTAGCAGAACACGTCAATTGTTTTGTATATCCAGTGACAAATTATCAAGTTTTGGTTGTTAATGGAGGGAGTATTGAATGTGTGGGAAAATGCCACAAAATTAAACTAAGTATGGGAGAATATAATTTGGAAATACCAATGTATGTTTTTCCCATTGGAGGTGTAGATGTTGTTCTAGGGATTCAATGGTTGAGAACATTAGGTACAATTTCTACAAATTTTAACGAATTATTCATGATATTTGAATTGGAAGGAATTCAATATGAACTTAAAGGGTTAAAATCTGAACCTTCTCAAATCATAAACTCTCATCTAATGGACAAGATCCTAAAAAGGGTAGAGAGGGAGTTGTGGTTAAACTTTATTCTATGGAAGTTAAGCATGAAGATGAAAAAATTCCAGAGGAATTAAGATGCACATTGGAAAAGCACTATAGGGTCTTCCAAGGAATTCCTGAAGGTATACTTCCATATAGATATCATGAACATGAAATTGAACTAATATCTAGAAGTACTCCTCATAATAAAAGGCCTTATAGATATCCTCATCAGCAAAAAAGGGAGATTGATAAAATAGTACAAGACATGCTAGATTCGAGTATTATTCAACCAAGCAAGAGTTTATTTTGATCTCCAATAGTGAAGGTGAGAATAAAATATAATTCTTGGAGGATGTGTCATGATTATAGATATCTAAACAAAATCACCATAAAGGATAAATTACCTATTCCAAATATTGATGAACTATTAGATGCGATTCATGGAGTGGTTTGTTTTACAAAGCTATATCTTAAATCAAGATACCACCATATCAGATTAACAAAAGATTGCATTCCCAAAACAACTTTTAAAACTCATGATGGACACTATGAGTTCTTGGTCATGCCTTTTGGGTTGACTAATGTTCCTTCAACTTTTCAAAGTCTCAGGAAAAAAAAATGACCCCATATTAGAAATTTTGTGTTGGTTTTCTTTGATGATATACTTATATGTAGAAAATCATGGGAGGACCAAATTAAACATGTGGATCGATCTTTCAAATTATTGAGAACAATCAATTGTATGTAAAAATATCCTAATATTTTTTTGGGAAAAAATAAGTAAAATATTTGGGTCATATTGTTTCAAGGGAAGGGGTTAAGGTGGACCCTCAAAAGATCCAAGCTATTAAAAAATGAACTACTCCTAAGAACATCAAGAGTCTTAGAGGATTTTTGGGTCTTACATAATATTATTGAAAATTTGTTAAGAATTATGCATGCATTACATTCCCACTCGCATCTCTCTTGAAGAAAAATTCATTTGTATGTAATGATAAGACTGAGTTGGCATTCTCTCTCTTAAAGGATGCCATGTCTTCTACACTAGTATTGGACACACCTAATTTTGGTAAAACATTCATAGTAGAATGTGATGCATCAAAATTAGGAATGGCAGTTGTATTGACACAAGAAGGGAGACCATTATGTTTTGAAAGCAAACAATTCAAAAGAAAATATTTGGTGAAATATACATATTAAAAAGAAATGGAAGCAATTTTACACACAATAAAAAAATGGTGACAATATCTCATTGGGAGCAACTTTCAAGTCAAGACAAACCATGATAGCCTAAAGTACTTTTGGAGAAAATATTGTCATTATAACAACATCAAAAATAGGTAGAAAAAATGCAAGAGTTTGATTTTGAAATAATCTACAAAAAGGGGAAGTACAATGTAGTAGTAGATGCTTTTTATAGAATAGAAGAAGCCTCAATTTTATATTCTGTTACATATTATATTCATGTGTGGCTGGAAGAAGCTCGTCGTGAATGGTAAAATGACAACATCACTAAACAAAAAATACAATGTACAAATGAAGGGATGAACTCTATGGAACATTGGGAGTGGAAGGGAGATATACCTTGGTACAAGGGTAGAATAATTTTATGCCCTCAATCAAATTTGAAGCAACGAATATTAAGGGAGTCTCATGACTCTCCAATGGTAGGACATGTAGGGTTCCTTAAAACATATCAAAGGATAAAAAATGAATTATTTTGGGAAGGAATGAAGAAAGATATTCAAAAACTTGTAAGAGAATGTCAGGTTTGCCAAAGAAATAAAGGAGAGACAGTAAAATATCCAAGGTTACTTGAGCCATTACATATACCTAATCAAGGATGGGAAGAGATATCAATGGAATTCATTACATGGTTACCAAAATCTGAAGGTAAGGATGTCATTTTTGTGTTTGTCGATAGACTCACAAAATATGCACATTTTTTGTCGAATTCAAAGTACATATACAACAAAACAAGTGGCATAAGTGTTCATGAAATAAATTCATAGACTTTGTGGCCTTCCTAAAGTAATAGTAAGTGATAGAGATCCAAAATTCACAGGAAAGTTTTGGAAAGAATTATGGAAGATGAGTGGAACAACACTAGATATGAGTTCAAAATATCATCCACAAATAGATGGTCAAACAAAAATACTTAAAAAAATGTTTAGAGGGTTATCTACGATCTTATTCTTCAGAAAAACAATCGCAATGGATGAAGTGGCTTCCCTTGGCAGAATGGTGGTATAATACTACCTATCATACATCTACTAAAATGTCCTTGTTTGAGGCCCTTTCAGGATATCCAACTCCGTGTATCTCCTAATTTTTGCAAGATATGTCCAAAGTACATGTAATTGAGTCACATATGGAGAATAGTAAATAAAATTTGACAATTCTTAAAGAAAACCTTCAAATGACACAAAATAGGATGAAATGACAAGAAGATCAACATTGAAGTGAAAGACAATTTGAGGAGGGTGATTAGGTATTTTTAAAACTACAACTTTATAAGCAATCTACACTCAAGAAAAAGTAGAATAAAAAATTAGCTCCAAAATTTTATGGACCCTACAAGATTATTCACAACATTGGACAAGTGAAATATGAGTTAGATTTTCTTTCTTCTCGCATTCATAAGGTTTTTCATGTATCTTGCCTAAAAATGGTTTTGGGAAGTTGATTCTTGAAGTAGAAAAAGCTATAGATCAACGTTCTCTATCTCTTTGGAATAGAACCATTATGGAGTACCTAATCAAGAGGAATAATCTACCTCTAGAAGGAGCTACATGGGAAAATGAGCAGTTCGTGAAGAAACACCCTCAATTACAAGCTTTGAGGGAAACCATTTTTTTTAAAGAGGGGGGATATGTTGAGGCCCTAATAAGCATTCATTATTAGTTTATTTGTAATATTAGTGGGTAGGATAGAACATTTCATTGTTCCCTTTCATTATAATTGTACACTTTGTCTCTTATATATATACCAAGGAGACCTAGTCTTAAGATCATCGTATATTCTCTTGTGAATTGGATATATTGTAAACGGAGGTTTCCCCCTCGAAGTGGATTGTATTCATTGAATTTCTATCATTTTTAAGGAACTTGGTTCATAACATATTCTCTTCATTTTGATAATGATACTTAGGGTAAACCCTAGAATGTTTAGGGCACAAGGTCAATCAACAACAAGACTCGAACCCATTACAATAATATACTTATTAAAAGCTCAATATGTCACTTGCGAAAATTAAACCTGGGTGGAGAAGTTAACAATCATTCCTTCCAACTATCTAAACTAAATCCAATTAACATAAATAATATTATTATTATATAAACCTTTATTAAATTAACAACACATAGATACTAACCAATACATTTGTATTCTATTACCTCAACATCTTTACACCTTTCCAAGTTGCACCCTCCAATATAGTGATCCTATTAGACTTTGACTTTAAAATTTAGGATATAATTTATAGTATCTTTATCATACAGGTTTATTTCTACATCATATGGATTTTTTTTATTGAAAACATTAAATATATTAAATATATATTTTTAAATAATATATTTTTAATAAAGTATATGATAAAATTAATATATAATAAATATTATTAATTTAAAACGTAGAAAATATGTATTTTTAAATATAATTCACATGAAATGGAGGTAGGTAAGTAAGTGTGCATTTTAAAAATTCACACTTACTTCCTCAACCCAACCCCACCCAACCCAACCCAACCCCACCCCACCCTCATTCTTATCCTCACTTTTATATATTGTAAAATTAATATCTAATAAACATAATTGATTGAGGGTAGAGTGGACGGAGTAAGTGTGCAATTTTAAAGTGCAAACTTACTTTCCCACCCCATCCTAAATCAATCATATTTAGTGTGCATTTTTAAATATGATTGATTTAGGATGGGGTGGGAAAGTAAGTCTGCATTTAAAAATGCACACTAAATATGATTGATTTAGGACATATAAGGTGAGGATGGTGGGTGACGAGAGTAAGTATGTATTACTTCCTCATATCTATAATGTATGCTTATTTCTCTTACCCCCACTTTTATTGAGAGTGGGGGAAATAAGTGTGTATTTTAAAAATGTATATTTAAGGATGGAGAGTGGGGGAGGGGGTGGGGGTGTGGGGGTGTGGGAGTGGGAGTAAGTATACATTTTTAAAATGCACACTAAGAGTGGGGACGAAGAGTTGGGGTGGGAAGAGTAAGTGTGCAAAAAGGCACACTTACTCCCTCCACTCTAGTGCTTATTTTAAAAATGCAAATTTATTCTTACCACCCAATTTTTATTGAGAATAAGAGAGAAGAATAAGTGTACAATAATTTTAAAAAAAATCACCGAACTTAAAAATAAATTTTCTATATTCATTTCCAAAAAATTTAAAACTCTTATATAATATAATTTTATTGAAAAAATTCTTTATCATTTAATATTATTTTTATGCAAAATAAAAATCAAATAAATATTTTTGTTTGTGATTTTTATTTTTTATTTTTTTTATTTAAACATCTTCCATTATTTTTAACATTTTATATTAAAGATAACATTTTCCTTAAAATAAAATTATTTGAATAATATTTTACATTTCCTTCTATATAAAACCTCATACAGTTACATAGTAAACAATGATTCATACTTCTTGGCATATGCAAATTCTATTAGAATGAGATAATATTACTCTGTGTTATTTATCTTATCACATCAATATCAACAATATCTTAGAGAATCCAATACAATATCTTTATCCATCGATCTATATTTATAGGTGGTAGATGAACTAAACTCATTTTTTATTTTCAAATTTAGTTTAGAATATTGAAGTATTTTTTTCCAATTTTTTTTAATTTAAAAATGACAAAACTTATTATAATTTAATTGTGAATTAAAATTGAGGATACATATTATTGGATATTACTTCTAAATGTTAGTTAACTCATCATTATTATTCATGAAAATCAACGTCATTTAAAATGACCCAAAAGAGGTATACTTTCGCCTTTGTTAAATGCGCCTCCATGTCTTGGGTTGTTAAATCGTTTCCTATGTCTAAGGAATAAAAACCCTTAATTAAATGAAATCCCTTTTAGGTCTTACTCCAAAATCAAAAGGAGGTTTCAGCCTAAATAGTATGTGCAACAAAGTTTGTTTCCCTTATGGTCATTGTTAAGGCTACTTCCAATAAAATCGAATCATGTGCTTTTACTACCATTTAGCCTTAATCCTATATATGAAACCAAATACTACCTTCAATTACAAGTTAATCCCTTACTCATAAAATTGAAATAAATTTATAAATTTTATTATTTTTTTTCAAATATTTTATATATTTTTATTATATATTTTATAAGATTTTATTTTATTTTTTTCCCAAAGAAAAAAAGCATTTATATTCATTATTACAATACACATGTTGAAATCGATCAAAATGGGCCTTAGCAAGCACCAACCAAAACATATTCTACCATTTGACCTTATCCTTCAAAATTGCTTTATACATACTGCTACAAAAAACAATGACAATCTTGTCATCTTTGTGCAAAAGCAACTTTCTACTATAGTCCTTATGTTCACAAGTTGTTCAAAATTTTGTAGTCTCTACATATCATTACAAAAATATATACAGAGAAAAAGTATTCAGATCTAGAATTCCATCGCTTCAGTTTCTATACCCTTGAAGTACTCATAAAAACCGAAAGCTCCAATTTGAAGATCACAGGCTTCCTTGGAGAGCTCATACGCCTTTGAATTAAGTTCCCTAAGAACATGATGAAAACATAGCCACTCGAATGATTGGAAGGCAAAATTAATTTCTCTCAAAACATTAGCCAACCTAGTGTTTTGGATGTTGACGTTTCCTTGACCCCAATTGATGATCAGTTTTGAATCCCCCAACACATGTAGCTTCCTAATTTCCTTCTTTTTAGTCGCTTCTAGGAGGGTCCATAAAGATACAAACTCTACTATGTTGTATGTCCCTCCTCTCGGGGTGTATCTTATGTAAATATAATGACTTTGGTTGAGGAATATAACTACTCCCACTCCACATTTGGGTGAGTGCCATTGACTGGCCCCATCGAAATAACCCCAAGGAGTACCATAGTCCAGGGAGGGGAGGAATAGATATCACAGCCTCTGTTCTTTCAGATCTACTTTAAATTATGTTGTTTATCTTAGTATGATGTCTACTATCACCTTGGGTACCACTAACTTGTCTTTAAAGATAGCTTCGTTGTGCACCCACCATAGATTTGATATCAATAAGCGTGGAAGACCTGCGTAAAGAGAGATTGATCTATCCATTAACCAATTCATGAGGCAATACTCCAGTCCACCTCTGTTCCATTCCGAGTTGGTGTTGAGTTTTTCTTTTACATTTTTTGAAACAAGTCTTGCATAAGGACAGGAAAAAAGTAGGTGAGACACGAATTCAACATTAGACTTGCAAAGCACATAACAGTTGGGTCCAATCCACCCCCTCTTAATACCATTATCCCACATTAAAAGTTTTTTTTTAGGGCAAGCCAAAGGGTTAACTTGCATCTAATAGGGGCTTTGAATTTCCATAAGGGTGGTTCCACCTATCTTTCTTTAGCCCAATATTTATAGCCGAGTATAGCAGTGAAGGACCCTTCCTTCGAGTTTTTGGACCAACACAAAGCATCCTCCGACTCTTCATCAATAGAAATATATTTTTCACACAACAATGAGATAAAGGAGTCCCATTCCTATGAGAGATCAACAGGCAGAACCAATATCGCAGAGTATTTCCACCTAGATCTGCCTCTTGGTTGAGGGACCCCAATACAGACGTCAAACAAAGAGTGAATATTGGAAGCCCCTAAATGTTGAATCAGAGGTTCCGACAACCTAAAGCGATCATCTTCCCCTAGCCAAGGGCCCTCTCCCACTCTAATATGATGACCATTACCGATTTTCCACATCTTCCAATTGCTTACCAAAGGAAAGGCCTCCACCAGAGCCTTCTAAACTGTCGATCCCTTGGAAGACTTGTCCAGGACACAAAACCAATTCTCTATGGATAAACTTGAAAGTTTAGAGAACATCACCATGATCCATAGTGAGTTTCCTTATGTTAATCTCCATAAGCTATTGTCTGCTAGTGCATGCATGAAGGGATGGATATCCTTTAGTCCCCCTCCCCCAAATTCCTTTGGGGATGCAACAAAGGTCCAACTTGCTATATGAACACCACCAATGGAATTTTGTCTTTCCCATAAATACTTACTACTTAACCTCTATACTTTATCCAACACTCCTTCGGTAATTTCCACTATCAAGTTCCAGTAAACTAGAATGCTTTCCAAAACTAATTTTATCAGGACAAACCTTCCGCCTCTTAATAATAATTTGTTAACCCAAATAAATATTCTTGATTCTACTTTTCGGATGAGCCATCTCCAATCCTTCTTTCTGTAGCCATATGGTTTTAGAAATAAACCAAGATATTTGAATCTATCAACTAGGTTCTTCCTTTGAGCATGGATTAAGTTTTGAAAGGCGATCGCTTCCTCTTTTGTGCATTTATTGAGAAGGATGTAATACTTATCTGAATTGATCAACATATCTATTTCTTTGCAATAAAGATATATTGTTATTTTTAAATATTCCAGGTCTCTTAATGATTCAAGCACACTGCAGAAAACATCATCAAAGAATAATATATGTGACATCGTCTCTGAGTCTGATACCTTTATCCCCCTCATCTGGTTATGGGCTCGAGATTCTTTAATCAACCTGATTATTCCTTCGGCTATTAAAAGAAAAAGGAAGGGGGATAGAGGACACCCTTGACGAAGGCCTCTCGAGGTTTTGAAAAAATGAGAAGGAGAACCATTAATAAGCACAACAAAGGATGCACTTTGAATACATCCCATTATCCAATTCACCGAGTTCACGTTAATACCATTCTAAATAAGTTCCATGTGTGATAAGGTCCAACTTACCCTATCATAATCTTTTGACATATCCAATTTTAAAATGGTGGCTTTGAGATTCTTCTTCTTCACTGTATGAAGGACCTATTTTTCTATAGTAACATCGTCATGGATCTGTCTGTTTTGCAAGAAGCCAAATTGTTCCTCCCTAATTACTTCACTAAGCATAGGTTTTAATATTCTTCCAATGATTTTGGAGATCAACTTGTAAGCCACATTGCATCATGATATAGGTATAAAGTCCCCAAAAGAGTCTACAATTTTCTTTTTGGGGATAAGACACTGAAAAGTAGAGTTCAGGGCTCTGTGAATTCTACCCACCTTCTGTGATTCTCTCAACATTAATAACAGATTGTCCTTCAATAAGTCATAAAAGGATTTTAAAAAATCTATTGTAAAATCGACCAGACCTAGAATTTTACCATTCTGCATAGCATTAAGAGTTGCATATAGTTATGATTCAGATAATTCCTCAGTAAATGTCTGATTCATTTATTTTGTGAATAATGTAGGAATTTTAGTCATGACTTCAAGCGTTTCATGGATCAGACATCTGGTTGGGGCATCAAAGAGATTTTCAAAAAATATGGCTCCAGCTTCTACTTTCTCTTGGAAAGAACTCACCAAGATTCCTTCTTCATTACTAATCTCCCATATATAATTTAAGTTCCTTCGATGGTTGGAGTAATGGTGAAATAACTTTGTATTGTAATCCCCTACCTGCATCCACAAAGCTCTATTTTTCTACCTCCATTCATGTTCCTCTTTCTTCAGCCACACAACTTTATTATCCTCCAAACTTTTGAGCTCCTCCAATTGAGTCTCTCTTAAGGCACCTTCATCCATACACCTACAGATACATGAAAGATTGGTTTATATCTCCGATATCTCCTTGTTTTTTTGGATCTCCAAATGGGGAGCCATTGTTTGATTGCACTTTTAGTTATTTTTAAATTGGCTTCAAATTGCACTTTTAGTTCTTTTTAAATTGGCTTCAAATTGTAGCATCATGGGATCTGACTCTGAAGGGGAAATCTTAACCCAAGACAAAGCCACCGACTTCTTAAAATCTTCATCTTCCAACTAGGCCTAACTTATTTTCAAGGAAGCAAGGGGAGATTTGGATCTGGATTTCCATTGTAATGAAATGGGTCGGTAGAATGATAGCCGACCCTCCTCTACTGAAGACTTAAAACTTAAACCCATGTCCAACATTGCCTCAGAGACTAGGAATCTGTCTAGTCTTTTTTCTACTTTGTCACTTCCAATTCTCAAATTTCACCATGTAGGAGAGAACTTGGCCATTTTTAAGTCTATCAGCCTTAAAATTTCAAGAAAGGATATAAATAAATCCCTTTGGAGATCTTCTCTAGGGCTTGGGTCCCATACTTCTCTAAGTGAGAGGGTAAAGTTCAAATCTCCTTCTATCACCGACATGGGATCACTAAAAAAACCTATAGAGGACAATTCTTCCTTTTAAAGGATCCTATCAACATAGGGTCTGTAAATATTTATAGCAGAAAAGGTAACCTAATAGTCTTTCTGTTTAAGTTTGACTAAGATGGATGGACGACAAGAAGAGGACGAGAAATCCTTAAAATTCAGCTCCATCCCATGAGAATCCCTCTGGAAAAACCTTCATAATCCATCGAACCGAAGGACCAATTCTTCATCCAAGACCATACAATCTCCACATATTTGACACCCGGATACATAGTCTCTTATAGCATGATGATATCAGGCCTTGGGCCTAGAAGGATCCTTTTTAGGGAAAAAAAATTCTCAGGGGGGTACCCGTTTGTAGTTAAAGGAGAGTATGATCATTTTGGAGGAGGGGGTAGGGCATTCCCCAGTCTAAGGGCCCTGGATATAGTGGCTTGAGTTCCTTTACATACTTTTGCAACAACCATGTCCTTGGATTTTATCATAAACGACTTTCTACCAGCCTGAGAAACCTGGGGTGGCTCCAAAGCTAACCCACCCTTGGACAGGGAAATCCCCTTTGGCCTGTCTTTAGACCGAAGGAAATAACATTTACTAACAAGGAATGGGGACGAGAAGACACCTGTAGCCTATCTAGGGAGACCAGATCGACTAAGGTAGCAAGAGAATGGGGTCAAGTACAGACAGGGGGACCCAGGGAAGCACTTAGGGGAGGACACAAAAGAGCAAGGGGAGAAGCCTCACCCCTCGAAGGGGAGAGAGAAACCTCTCAAACATGGGAGAGGGCGGGGGCAAGTGAGGCCTCGTTAGACTTAGGTAAGGGTAGGGTTGGGGGGGAGGAGGAAGAAGGGGGGGGGGGACACCACATCACCACCCTCAGCAGAATCTTCCAATAAAGAATCAGAATGAAGAACATGAGCGTAGACCGAATGATAGTTAAACATACCTATCATCTTTGCATGTCCAATTCCCCTGACACTATTCTTGTGACTACCATGCTCCCTAGGTCAATGGAGATCACAGATAATTTACCATTCAATGTGACCACTTCTGCATAAGCCTATCTCCCTATATTTTTATTCGTGCATCATTCTCTAAAAGGAGGAACAACCACATACATCACGTATGTGCAATGGGCATGAATATGTCCAATTTCACAACAACCATGGCATCGTAAGGGAATTTTCCAGTAGTCCACCCTTTGATTCCATGTTAGATCCTCAAACACAATGTCAATTCTACCTACCAGTCCCTCCCAAACATCAAACTCTAATTGAATCCACACCCATCTGCAGTCTTTTTTAGAGGCCCAGTTAGGTTCAAGCCCCATGAAATTCCCCATTTTGTTTCCTATTTCCTCCAGAGATTCCCTCAACCAAAAGGCCAATGGTAACCCAGGAATAATGGACCACACTTTCATGATGGAAACTAGTTCATGTACTGGATCAAAGTCCATATACCAATTCTTCAAAATAATTCCCAACGGCCCCCAAGACCAATTTATTTTTAGCGCCTCAGTGTAATCCTCTTTAGAGCATAAGAGGAAGGAGAACCAACCTTTGTGTAGAACATGAGATTCAAGTTCATAACCTAACAACAACTTCCAATTTTTAGTTATCCAGTTCTGGAGAACCCATTCTCCTGCAAATTATCCACAAAAATGAACCACCAATAATTTTCTTGCGTACCTCGATACTTCCACAATAGGTATGTCCACCCCCACTACCATTTTTACAACTCCTCCCTTAGCTCAGATACGCTTAGCACCTTTCTTCCAATTTTGAACCTTGTTTTTAAGAGCCTCGGATATTTGGCTAGCTTCAAACCTAGGAATGCAACCATCTATGGTCTGAGGAGTGGTAGACACAAACTGGCTTGAAGGGGAAAATGGCACTTTGGGTGATAACTTTGGAGGAAGAAAACCATCAAATTCACAATAAAAAAGGGTCCTTTCATAGTACTTGAATTTTTAATTTGAATAGTTATTTTTAAGGTAAGCACCATACATATACATGAACAACATCCAGGTAAGCACCATCGAGGTAAGTGTGCATCCAGGTCCAAGGTCCAAGGTAAGAAAACAGGAACAGGTCTGAGGTAAGCACCATACAAATACAGGAACATTGTTCGAGGTAAGCGCTATCAAGGTAAGCATGTATCCATCCACAAGGGAAGATACAGGAACAACGTCAGGAGTGGGAGTGGGATTTTTAAGCGCCCGAACAGGAACAACGTTAGGAGTGGAGTTGTGAGTGCACCTAGGGAGGTGTGGTGGATCGTCTTGGTTGGGAGTGGAACTATGAGTGCGCCCACGAAGGTGAGGTGGGCCACAGAAGCTACAAATGCAAGAGGTTTAGGCGGGCTCCCAAGTTTTTAGTCCTTTGTCTCCAATAGACAGGCAGGTATTGTCTTGTTCCTTATTCTGTGTGGTTTTTTTTTCTTGTCCCCTATGGCAATGAAAATACATTTAACACACTTAAAAAATGGACAAGAGGTACCCGTCTCGGGTGAAACAAACCATTTAGGTCAAGTGAAAATTGCCTCTTCAAGAAAATAAGGGAAGTGGGTTTGGGTCAATGCCAAATATTTTCGGGGTATTTTAAAATGTAGATTTGCTCATCTAAAATGGGAACAGACAAGGAAAATGCAAGATACCAGATATATAAAATATGCAGAACAGAAACAAAATGCTAGAAATAACAGAATAACAGTAAAATATCCAGCATAATCTTCACAATACACAGAAATGATTCACGAAATAGCAACAGAAATAGCACTTTGAATATGATAGCAATGTTCACATGCCTCTTCGAGGGGGAAACCTCCAATCGAGCAGCGCTCTATTACAATAATATCCAAGCTAGGGTTCTCATACCCTCGATTCCTATTTATACTAAAAAGAAGCATCTAGAGGAAGATCCTTCTAGAAGCGGAAGCTTCTATTAGGTCTTCTTACATCCGCCTTATTCTATTTTATTGAAAGGTCTTATTAATATTGACCTTTATTACATCCGAATATATTGATCTACCTATGTGTGGGTTAGGACCTTAACATGTCCGCCCCCTTAAAAACAGCCTTGTCCTCAAGGCTGGAGATGTGGAAACTGCTGCAAAATGGTCGTTGGTTCCCAAGTTGCATCTGCTGGAGTCATATCTTTCCACTGTACTAGCACTTCCTTGATGGTTCTCAGACGCAGGCGACGCTCCCTGTGGTCCAAAACTGCTTCTGGTTGTAGCCAAATGGATCCTTCTTCAGCTAACTCTGGAAGGTTGGTTTGAAGTTGGCACCTGGTTCCAATCACCTTCTTCAAGCAAGAAACATGAAAAACAGGATGTAGCTTCGACTGACTGGG
>ML820586.1:32936-43633 GCA_009831015.1 Picea engelmannii
ATATCCCCTCCTTAACAAAAACAAAAAAATAATAAAACATTGCATGTCACTTGATAATAATCTTCCTTAATTTTTATTGAAATGCACATAAATTCTACCTACCATCAGATTTGAATGGTCGATCATTTTTCTACACAAATTCTACCATAAAATTTGAATGGTTCGATCATCATTTTTTAAAGTGTAATCCTCTAATATATCACTATTTTCTATTTTTTTTATGCTATAAGATAAGAAAGCACATCAATGTACCACTAATTGATTAAGAGTCCTTCCAAAAAAAGATTTCTTATAATTTACTATATTTTTACTAATTCTCCTTTCCCTCGTCATACAAAGTTATGAAAATTACAATGATTGAGAAATATCCATTTTCATTATCTATTATTTTATTTCTTATAATTTACTATATTTTACTAGTTCACCTTTCCCCACATATAAAGTTATAAAAATTACACTTGTGAAAATTACAATGATTGAGAAATATCCATTTTTATTATATATTATTTTATTTCTTATAATTTACTATATTTTACTAGTTCACCTTTCCCCACATATAAAGTTATAAAAATTACACTTATGAAAATTACAATGATTGAAAAATATCTATTTTCATTATCTATTATTTTATTTCTTGTAATTTACTATTTTACTAGTTCTCCTTTCCCCACTTATAAAGTTATGAAAATTACATTGATTCATAAATATTCATTTCCTTTATCTATTATTTTAATTTGAAAGAAAAAATAAATATTCCAAATTTTAATTATTGATTATTAATTAATTCTAATTTCAATCAATAATTTTATTATATTTACAAAACAATTAATATTAAAATTAAAATATATAGAGTTTCATAATTCTTCATAATGTTGTTTATAATTTTGGAAATAAATTGTATAATGAGTTTAACTCAAGACTTTCTCAATTTTTTGAGAGATAAGAGGTCTCACATCTAACTCATGACTACTTGAGCTAACCCTCAAAGCTATTGTGGAGCACTCTTATTAATATCATTATTCCAATACTTAAATTTCAAACTATATTATTTTGTTGAAGGGAGGCCTATGGCTATGTGTATTATGATTTCCTCTTAGAAATATAGAATGTGTATTTCTTTTTTTGGAAAAAAAAAACTTGTATTAATATAAATTTATTTTAATTTTAAATATATTAAAAAACAAAATAATTAAAAAAAAAATTATGTATAAAATAAAAGTACTAATATCATAATTATAACCTTGTATTAATACAAATTCGTCTTAATTTTAAAATTAATAAGTGTTCAGAAGAATTTGATATACTTATTTGAATGTAATTCACATGAGCTACATAGTGAGATTGGGCATTGGACAATCCCCAAAACACCATGGCATAAAAAAACATGTCACCTTTGTGACACCAAAAAGGTTGAAGATGAAAAGCACTTTCTCCTAGAGTTCCCTACGTATAGCCAAATTAGATCTCAATTTCAAAATATTTGTCAAAATACCGACCTTCCTAACCTTCTAAGTCATCAAAACTATAGTGATCTTGGAACACTTCTCCTAATTTTTTTAGCATCAAAATAACATTATAAAGAAATCTCCCCCAACTTGGGTGACTAATATAAGCAGCGTGTCATCCCATGGACATCGGAGACCACATGTCGAATTGGCACGCCCCTCAATGACCCACCCGACTCTACCTCCACTTCCCCATGCAAACAATTAACGTGAATGAGTGGGCAATTAAATTGATAGGGAAGACATTTAACTCGATGGAATTTGTGTGATCTATATGGGAGAACCATGGAAATCGAGGCAGGGATCTGTGCACAAGTGAAAGGATAATTCGACATCACATTGGGTGTGGTCGTACTCGAGCTCAGTTGGAGATAACAACCCTACCTGGTAAATTAACACAACAACTAGTAATTGCAGCACTCAGTCGGACACATTGACATTCAATCCAAAGTAACTCTGAGGGTACACAAGCCTGGGGATATGACATTAGGATGGAAGGAGAAGACCAGGGCCTTAAAAAAGAGTTACAAGTTCAGAGTTATGGAAACTCTACAGTTCTGATTATCAGGGTGGTTGGCTCTTGGTGAGTGGTTGGCATGGGGTGTGGCTGGTTCTCAATAGTGTGGAGCTCTTCTTCTTGTCTCAAAGGTGGGATTGGTGAAGAGAGTGAAGCTATGGTCAGAGGGTGGACTATGGACAGAGGAAGAACTTCATGTCAAAGTCTTTCACTCCCTCGAGCTCAACAGGAAGCAATAATAGCAGCATATGATTTATCTGCTCATACCCCACAGAAAACTCCCCCCTCTGTTTAGTCTCTTAGATCCATATTTTTCTTCATAGTTACAATAGACAAGTTGAGAAGTTTCAAATATACACTAGACATGCAGTTTCCAAGGTTTTCAATTTTAGTAACAAACATTTAGCTCTAAAAGGAAACATATTTTTTAATCAATTCCTGGTAGTAAGCTTCAAGAAACAATTATTCAATTGTTGGTTTGGTTTCCCATGTGGCGGGCTAGCAACAGAACACATGTATTTTTTCTAATAATATTTTAATATAGATTAGATACCTTACAAAAGAAAACATTATAAAGAAATATAAGTAATCGTTTACTTTTCTTAAGGTATGATACACCAATTTAATTCTTAATAGACGTTAACCATCATCATAATCATCAATTAAATAATATTTAAAAATTAATAAATGATCTTAACATTTCTTTTTTTTGTAAATAAGTAGTATATGTATATTAAGAGCCTGCTAAAGCTGATGCAAAGTGCCAAAATACAACAATATACCGGCTGCATTTACCGGACTGCCCCAACAGAGGGGAAACCAGTCCAGCTAGCCCATCCAGTTCAAATGTCTAAAAAAGTCATAAGTCCAGTAAAAAAAAAAAGTGTTCAAACTGATTGCCATCTAATCCTACGAGCCTGATGAAACTTGACAAACAACACTAAAGATCTAAACACCTGGCAGATAGCCGATCCACTTGGCTCGGAGGTCCTCTGTCCAAGGTTCTTCTTCAATATACGTCGGCTGATCTTCCCATTGCTTTTCCTTTCCCTCGTCACGTGCGGTGTCCTCCGCTTGGCTGCCTCGCTCAACGTTCTCCCGCCTCCCTTCAGCTGGTCTCGACACTCTATCCATACCTTCACCTGTAGCAGCAGCAGGTGCTTGCACTGGAGCAGAATCGACCGGGTCCGAGGAGAACTCTGTGTGCATAGAAGAGAGGATTTGAAGAAAGCTCGCCACGTTTTCTTCTGTGGATTGTAGGCGAAATTGGAGGTCCGCCACCTCCTGTCTGAGCTCAAAGACCAAGTCGTGCAGTATGACCAGTCGGTCCCTGAAGTGCGCGCTGTCAAAGAGGTCTGTGGGATGGAGGCACGCTCGTTTAGGCTCGCCGTATGTAGGTGGTTCGCCGCTCAGGTTGCTCGATGGCCCAGGGGTTGGCATTGGGGATGAGAACTTCATCCGGGGGTCTTGAGGGTGCCTCAGTAGTGAGGCCGATGTCCGAGGGATAATGGCCATGGAATTGAAATGCATACTCTGCGAGGGTGGTGAGGTGGCGGTGGTGAACTGAGTCTGAAGATGGGAGGAAGAACAAATGGAAGGCGAATCAGAAGGCGAGACCGAGGGTCAACGGGGCTTCTAGGGAGAGCCCCTATTCGGTCTTCCCCTTGGCTGCGTCCTCATGTGCTCAAGGGGACTGGCCGGGAAGATAGCAATCCAAAGGTGCAAGAGAGTGGCCGGGATGACAGCAGTCCAGGGGGGACGAGCTGAGTCCAGCCTTCGCTGCAAAGGGAGGAGCCCTGCAGACAGCATACAGGGATCGATAACCACAACGATGAGCCAAACCATTTGAAAATAGTGCAAAGGTGGAATGGGTTGCGTTAATTCTCCCTTGTCGCAACGTAAATGTCATTTAAACACCAGGGAGGGCGGCAGCCTGCGGCACGAGCCCATCACATGGCTCTGTGTCGCATCGGCCTGTGTCTGCTTCCGTCCTTTGCCATGAGGATCCCACTAACACCCCATCAGGGGAGACATCTACCAAGCTAGCTTTGCAAATACACTGTTGGAGGATAGGATGATCCGGATTCTGGGCTGAATAACACTAGAGGTATGGTCCTCTCCAGTTGGTGCCCAAATTAGCCAATTCATCCACAACTTGATTCGCCTTTCTCCTAATGTGTGTGGGAATGATCACCTGATGAGGATGCAGAAGACATGCAATGATCTGTAATCCATGTGAAAGTCTCCAGCTAGGCGAGATGCTATCCAGGTTGGCCCCATGTAGGTTTCTGCGCAGCAAGCCAATGATGACCTGAGAGTCCCCTTCGACGATGATCTTTGTATAATTATTTCGAGTGGCCAGTTGCAGTCCCTTGATAAGACCCCAGAGTTCTGCTGCATTGTTCGTGGAATGCCCAAGGGGGCCTACTCCTACAGTGAGAATGTGTCCATGATGATTACGGAAGACCACTCCGTAGCCTGCAACTCCGAGATTTCCTTTAGATGCTCCGTCAAAATTGAGTTTGATGAAGTCCTTTGGGGGAGGAGACCAAAGGGAAGGGTGACTCGAAGGGGGGGTGGGAGAGGGGGAGGTAGGCGTCTGAGGGGAAGGAAGAGGAGTCCAGTACTGAAGGATAGGGAGCTCGGAGGGAGAGCAAGCTAAGTCTGCATCTGACCAATTCTTGAGTTGGAGAGTTTCCAAGAGGTTGCGTTGGCAATGACGCCAACACTAAAACCATGGGAGAGACAAGTTTCTGAAAATTCTCCTGTTTCTTTCTTTCCAAGTTTTCCAAAGGACAAATCTAGGTAGGAGTTTCCAAATTCTGTTGAGGTAGGGGGAGTGAAAATCCTGATCTCTCCAATTCAAAATAGTTTCGATGACACTATCTCTAAGGTGGTTCGAGGCGCGCATGATGATCACTACTTAATCCCAGACCTGAGCTGTGTAAGGGAAAGTATTGAGTAGATGATTCAAGGTTTCCTCTGCCTCTCCACACAGAATGCAAATGGAGGGTCCCACAAAACCGCTCTTCAGGAGATTGTCCCAGTTGAGAATGCTCGAGTGTGAGACCAGCCAAAGAAAAAGAGTGATTTTCGGCCAATGCTTGAGATTCCAGATTTTCCTCCAAATTTTTGTACCTGTGGGGGGGGGGGGGGGGGGTCTGACCTGGTCTTAATTTGATAGGCTTCCTACGTGGTGAAGGAGCCCTGTGGCCTGTATCCCCACCGAAGTATGTCTTCACCAGCATGTATAGGGATTTTCTGTTTAGTCAGCTCTTCTTGAAGTGGTGCCAGATCGATATGCAGCTCCAAGTTGATTTGCTCCCGATCCAAGTGCCAACAACGCCAGGTGTCCTCCGTGGGATTGTTCTGCTAGTAGTCCGCTACTTTTGTTAGGACCATGCCTGTAGCCTGAGCACAAATGTCACGGGCCCAGTCCTTAGCGCTCAAGGCTGGCCATTGTTGCAAGGAATCTTGCCAGAACAAAGCCGTTTCCCCATTTCCTATCTCCCAGAAAGCATGACGAGTGACGATCTGCCTATTCTTCTTGGTCGTTGTCCATATTAAGGAGCCAGTGTTATCCCCATTCCATCGAATTAGGTTGTTCTCTGCCATGTTAGGGGCATATTTCTTCCTCCACAGTTTAGCCCAAAGATCTTTAGGGTTTTTTAACCAGCGCCACCAAATTTTGGCACTGAGAACCTTGTTCATTATAGAGGGATCTCTTAATCCCAGTCCTCCTTGTTCCTTGGGCCTACAGAGCTTTTCCCAGTTGAATAGTGTTATCTTCTTCTCTTTGTTGAGGCCTTGCCAAAGGAAGTTTCTCTGTAAGCTTTTGATGGTGTTGAGGACAAACCTTGGGGCAGCCAACGCTGAAAAAGCATAGATCGAGAGAGCTTGAAGGACGGATTTGAGCAGAATGAGACGGTTGGGAAGGTTTAAAGCTCTAAAGGTCCAAGAGGAGAGTCGTTTGGAGAAGGAAGAAATAAGGCTCTCCCAGGAGGAATTCTGGAGGGCGTTGTCAATCAAGGGTATGCCTAGATATTTGGACGGAAGGGAGCTTCTGTTGAAACCAAGGATCTCCGAAATGTGACGCTAGATCGGAAGGGGTGTGTTAAAAAAGAAGATTTGGGACTTATCCTTGTTGCATTCCAAACCTGAAGCATCAGAAAAGGCTTGGAGAATCTCCTTGAGCGAGGTGGCTTCTCGTGTAGTAGGGCTACCCATCAAGAGGGTATCATCCACGAATTGACTATGCGAGATAGGAGGGGAGATGTCGTGCAGGGGTAGACCTGTCAAAAGGTTATTGTCCAGAGCAGTGTGGATGGATTGACTAAGTCCTTCAGCCATGATGATGAAGAGGAAAGGAGACAGGGGGTCACCCTGTCTAATCCCTCTTGAGGGGGAGAAGGGTTTCAAGGGTACACCATTGATGAGAAGGGAAAAGAAGGCCGAGGAGGTTAAATTTAAAATCCAAGTAACCCAGTTTTGATCGAAGCCAAAATCTATAAGCATTGCTCGCATATACTCCCAACTTAGCTTATCAAAGGCTTTAGACAAGTCTAGCTTTAGAAGCATACCTGGGGTCTTGGTTTTCTGGAGGGAGTGAATAACCTCATGCGCCAGAATGACGCTATCCAGGATTGGCCTGCCCTCGTCATACCCCGACTGCTCTGGGGATATGATTGTTGGTAGGATCGGCTTGAGTCTTCGGGCAATTACTTTTGTGAGGAGCTTGTAGATGACATTGCAAAGAGCTATAGGCCTGTATTGCTTGGGTCTATGTTCTTTCCCCTCTTTGGGGATTAAGGCAGGAAAAGTGGCATTGAGAGCTCGAAGGACCTTTCCTGTGACCCTTGAGTCTTCCAGGATTTCCCAGACCTCCGTCTGAATCATCGGCCAACAGTAGTGGAAGAAGTCGCTGGTGAAACCATCTGAGCTAGGGGCCTTGCACTTAGGGGTATCCTGGAGCGCTTGATCTACTTCCTTGATGGTGAAGGGTCTGAGGAGGGCTGCGTTTTGCTCCTGGGTTACAAGGGAGGGCACATGCCTTGTAATCTTATTGATTGCTTCATGTTGGTCTGGGTTGGGCTCAGTGAGAAGGTATTGAAAGTACTCAACCAAATTTGTTTCCAGATCAGCATGGGAGTGAAGAGTCTCCCCCTCCTCTGAGATGAGATGCGTGATATTATTAGTTTGCCTTCTCTGGATAGTAGTTCGGTGGAAGAATTTAGTGTTGCATTCCCCTTCCTTGAGCCATTGTACACGCGACTTCTGTTTACACAGTATCTCTTCTTGTATTTTCCTCTCTTCAATCTGTTGATTCACTCTGAGTTCCTGGGTTTTGACTTCATCTGTCAGTCCCTGCTCTCTAATCCTGCACTGAATCTCTTCCATTTGCTCTGTTAGCTGTTTTTGTGAGTCAAAGATGCTGCCGAAAGTGTGCTTGTTCCAGAGTTTAAGTGTTTTCTTGAGATTCTTCAGCTTTTGCTGGAACCTATACATTTTGGATCCTTTGGAGATTTATGCCTCCCTCCACCAGTCCTGAATATTTGCTTGGAAATCCGGGTGGTCTAGCCAAAACTGCTCAAAACGAAAGGGTTTCTTTCCAGGAGTGGCTGGGACTTCCAACCATAATTGTATAGGCCAATGGTCCGATCCGGTGCGATTTAAGATAGTGGTTTCCATTGCAGTACCGTCCATCATGAGTGGCTCCGATACGAGGAAGCGATCTAGTTTGCAAGCAATCTGGTGGAGTCCAGTTCTTTTGTTGGACCAAGTGTGAATGCCATTTCTAGCCTCTAAGTCAATTAGTCGAAGATCATCTATTAAACTGTTGAAGTCACCGGAGTCTCGATCCAGTCGTCTCGATCCTCCTTTTTTTTCCTCTAGGCTGCAGATGATATTAAAATCGCCTCCCACAATCCATCTGTTGTGTTGTGTGAGGTTGGATAGGTAACTTAGGCTTCTAAGGAAAGCTTGTTTGTCTCTTGGAGTGGCTGGCCCATAGACGATGGTTAGATGTCCGGGCTTGTTAGAGCCGATGAGCCTATAATCTGTCGTTATAGACCATCTGGTAGTACGAAAGTTTTCCAACAGGATAGTGTTGGTGTTCCAGAGGATAGCTAGTCCTCCAGCCATTCCTGCAGCATCAGTTGAGACCGCGCCTCCTTGCTTCCAGCAGTAGGGGAGTAGCCGATCAAAGTCTTCTGAGGTGCATTTTGTTTCTTGTAACAACACAACGTCTGGTGCTTCCACTAGGATCAGATCTCGTAGCAATTTCTTCTTGCTACATCCATTGAGGCCTCTGATGTTCCAAGAGATGATCTTCATGATGACTGAGGGGTGGGGAGAGGAGGGAAGCTGTCCGAGATCAGGTGAATCTGCCCTGAATTTACCATGAAGTTTCCAATTTCCTGTATGATCTTATTTGTGGATTTCCTTCCCTGTTTCTTTTCGTCCTTTTGAGCTTTATTTGAGTTTTTTGTCTGACTGCCCTAGATGCCCAGGGCTTTGCTGGCTTGGGCTGAGGAACCCGCGAAGGAGTTGAGGAATACTTTGTGCACCTTCCTCAGTTGATCCCTGGGTATAGTATAAAGCTTTTGTTGTCTATAGGCATGCTCAAGGTGATCCAAATCCACCCCAGCTAGGTCCTGTTCTTCCATCTCCATTTCCTCATCCCCATCTTCTATCTCCTGCAGTTCAAGCTGATCCCGCATCGATCCCAGAGGGGGAGGGTCTGAATCCTTACTCTTCATGGGTTGTTCAGCCTCTGGGTCCTTGGTTTGGGATACAATGTGCGGGGGTGGTGGAGTCAAGTTTGTTGGGGTTGTAAGATTTTCTGGGTGATCTTGTAAAATTGCAAACTTATTACTTGTGGAAGGATCTTTACTTACCTGGGCCAGTTGCTTTCTGCCTCCCTGTCGTCTCCTCCCTGCCTGTTGCATGAAGCCTTCCTTGTCCTTGCTGCTTTCTGGGTTCCCTTCCTTGTGGGTCACGTTGAGAGGGCATTCCCTGAAGAGATTCCCATGCTCGTGGCATTTCCTACATCGGAAGGGAATGTGTTCATAGTCAATGGTTTGAGCCCAGTCCTCGTCATGATACTCTAGCGTGATTGAACCCGGGAGCGGCTTGGCTATGTTCAGATATACATAGATTCGTGCATATGACGTGTAGCGTCTCTGCTTAGTTGCTTCGGAGGACTTAACATAAATACCAATAGTATTTCCTATGCCGGCGAGGAATTCTTCCAACCAGAATTCCTGGGGAAGAGAATACAGCTTGATCCAGACTGGTGCATGGGTGAAGTCTTCCTTTTCGGGGCTAAACTTTTCTGTCTAGAATCTCAAGAAAAGTCCCGCCGAGTTGTAAAAATAAGGCCCTCCATCGAAGATACGGTTTCTATCCTCTAGGTTGTGGAGGATGATTGTGAAGAATCCCTTCGATCCCAGTTGTAGATCATAGTGGCCTTTTGGTCTCCACTAGTGTTGTATCCATTTGACTAAATCACGTTCCGAGGGCCATAGCCCTAGAAAATTTCCTACCAGGGCATTATCTTGCATGTATTGTTTCTGCTTCTCTATGCGGGGCGAGCTTATGACATATTTTGGGGCTTGTGGTGCTTGTGGAATGCACTTACCGGGCATCCAAGGGGCTGAGGCGCTTGCAGAGACGTTTTCCTTTGTCGGATCGATGTCCATGTCCCGATCCTTGAAGGTCCTTTCTACCAGAAGCTGTGCACGCATGTCTGGAGGCGTTTCAAAGGTTGGCCTCTTCACCCCCACTGCCAGATCTTCATTGGCCGTGACTCGGCTGTAGGAGATGCCAGTCGGCGCCCCCTCCCAGCGGTGTATGAGCCCCTGCGGGGCCGTCATCTTGTGGGCACAGTTCGTTGCGGCTATCAGGACCTAAACCCTAGCTGTAGAGCCGTTCATAAATGATCTTAACATTTCAACCTAAATCTATTTAAACAATTTTTGAAAATCAAATATAAAAATAAAATTTTGAATATACAATTTTTGAAAATCAAATATAAAAATAAAATTGTTTATATGCTACTCTTAATGCGATCATAAATCTTTGGAACTTATCAAGACTTATCACTTTGACTTTTTGAATCCCTCCATGTTCCATGAAACTATTAAAATACTGGGGTACTGCAAGGATTAGCCAAAGATTTTTAATTTTTGAAAATCAAATATAAAAATCAAATTTTTGATATACAATTTTTGAAAATCAAATATTAAAAAAAAAAAAAATTGATATGCTACTCTTAATGCGATTATAAATCTTTGAAACTTATCAAAACTTATCACTTTGACTTTTTAATCCCTCCCTATTCCATGAAACTGTTAAAATGCTTGGGTACTCCAAGGATTAGCCAAAGATATTTTGTGGTGGAGTGTGGGGCCTCTACTAGTTTTTCCTTTATATGTTAGTGAGATCTACCACTCTAATGGTATGGATAAATTATTAAAATGCTTGGGTATTGCAAGGATTAGCCAAAGGAATTTTTTTGGTGGAGTGTGGGGCCTGAATTCATACAAATATCTTGGAATTGATATTCACCACAAGCTTAATTGGAATTATAGCATTGAGAAAAGGATTATTGGGGGATGGAAAGCTTATTATGGGCTTGAAAACAATTGTAAATCAGCTGAACTTTGGAGTTGGGA
>ML820586.1:45044-62349 GCA_009831015.1 Picea engelmannii
CAAATTTAAAAATATATGATAGAATCAATTAAAATTAAATTAAAAAAAAATAAAAAAAAAAAATATGCATAATAATTACCTAGTTTGGACATCGCATTGGAAAGGACCACATTAGTCTTCATTAAAATTAAATTAAAAAAAATAAAAATAAAAATATGCATAATAATTACCTAGTTTGGACATCGCATTGGAAAGGACCACATTAGTCTTCATTGAATATGTTCAAAAAGGTATTCCAATTAAGATTGTTTATTAAGGTAAGGTCATTAAACTTTACATCTTTTATATTTTAGTATAAATAGTTTTGTTTGCTAACTAATTTATTAATTAGTTAAATATTTATTAATTAGGTATTCCAATTAAGATTGTTTATTAAGTGAGGTCATTAAACTTTACATCTTTTATATTGTAATATAAATAGTTTTGTTGGATAACTAATTTATTAATTAGTTAAACATTTATTAATTAAATATTTTAATAAGAACAAAATTGCATTCTATAAACTTGATCCATCTTATTTTGTTTAATGGTGCTTTATATGTGTGGGGTAATATAATATAGGGGTTTGGTGTGACTTGATTACTTGATAGCTCGTTTAGGTAGGGGTAGGATGGATCAGAATTTGTCTTCCCTTAGTTTAATATTTATTTATGTTATTAGTTTATTTTCATTGGTTATCATTTTATCATATTATTTCATTTTTTTAATGAATAGATACTCGAGTATTTTGATCTTAGATATTGGAGGTGATTAATAATCAATTTGGAATTTTTTTTAAAATAATTCATTTGAAATCAAATTTCAAAGTTTTATTGATATCATAAATCATGGTTTTTATTTTCGATTGATTTTTGTTTTAAATCTAATGAATGTTTAAAAATTATTCCAACCAATGTTTTACCAAGTTCTTGAAATAAGATATGCATGAGAGGGAGATGTAAATGTAAAGACACCTCCAAAATTTAGGAAATGTCAAAAGGAACATTGCCCCATATTAAATATATTAACAATATAATATTGAAATTATAAACATATCAAGTATTAGTGTAAATAAGTATTAGTGTAAATATCACATACTAGACCATATAAAACATGTTCAATGGTGATATATGTAAATTTTATACCACAAATGTATTTTCCTACATTTCCCTACATATTTAATTACTATTAATCATCTTCTAAATTTAACATACTTAATTAATTGAATTATAAGACTTATTGATTATCAAGTCGTATTTCCCTACATTTCCCTACATATTTAATTACTATTAATCATCTTCTAAATTTAACATACTTAATTAATTGAATTATAAGACTTATTGATTATCAAGTCATTTGGTATATTTATTGGATAACAACCTTAAGAAAGATAATAACTAATTAAAAATTACAAGATAGTAGAGTCATATACTTCATTATTAATTATTAATGTGGATTTTTTTAGACATTTTTTAATTTTTTTAAGTTAAAATTTCATATCAATTTTCTACAATTATCAATATTTTCGACGATAAGATGGGTTGTAGGATTTTCTTTTGCATGTATATTGAAAATCAAAAAAGATGTTAAACTTAAAATATATTTAAATTTTATTTTTTTCATGTGTAGTTTTAAGTTCATTTTATCACCATTTTTGGTATAGGGTTATTTGTTTTGTGGAATAAGGTTATTTGTTTAATTTTTAATGTTAAAATTTTCCAAGTAAAATTTGAAAATCTTCCACCACCATTTTTTAATTGAGTTATTTGTTTATTTTTTAATGTTAAAATTTAGGTTAATGAAAGTAATGTTATTTTATTATTTATTATTCTAAATCTAAATCTAAATCTAAAAACTCTCATTCTTCATTCTCATTTTTAGCTCTCATTTCTCTTCCCTATATCCAAGGTACTACAGATCACATTTCTAAGATTCTAGACAAAAAGAATATTAAAACTTGTCAATTTTCACATACACTCTTCTGTGACTAATTTCATATATGAAAATTGCTTCCTAGTGATCTAACAGTAAAACCCTTGTTGTTATCACTGAAATTATTGACTAGAAATATATGCAGGAGAAACACAAAGATCAAAGATGAATCATAAATACACATGAGACACAATTTCAATTATGTAATCTTGTTATCATCAGAAATCCTGAGGAAAAAACCAACCCTCCCAGCCAATACAATATCACCAAAATCTGAGGACGACCTTTTCCTCCAAAGTCATCAAAACTAAGAACAACCTTGTTCTCCAATAACCATACAAATCAGAAAATAAAACCTCAGCAATATCTGGAAATATCCTCTGCACACGAGCTATTGTAGACCACTTGTACGACCTATTGATGTCACCTGTCATCCTGTACAGATTTGTATCTGCCCAGAAATTTAGATACGTGATTCACCAACTAGAAACCCACGAATATGTGTTGTTTTCTCCACTACAAATTACATATACCCTATACGTGATTTGTGCATATACGAACTATGTATATACATGCTTCTTCCTCCTACAAACAATGTATGGTACAAAAAACGCGCTCCACGCGTGCCACCTTCTTCACTTTTTTCTCTTGGGACAGATTTTCCACCTTGCAGAGTTTTCCTTTGTTGATATCACCAATCCTCCTAGAACAAGTGAAAACTCACTTATGCTAGCTCCATCATGTATCCACACTTGATATACATCATGTGAAATGTCATAATGACCTCTCTCCTTTATATACAATCCTTAGGGGTCACCATAGAATCCCCTCCACAAGTCAACATTAAATTATGATTTCCTTGTGGGCGTAAAGCCCCAACACAAGCCCACAAATCTTGTCACCAAACCCATGAAGCCCCCGCTCAAATACAAGGGGGTTTTCACCAAACCTAAAGTGTGATGTGGTGCCCACAACGATTCCCACATGCCCAACACCTAGGGTCATGTGAGAATACCTGCCTGAAGCTAAAAAAATAAAAAATAAAAAACTCTCTTTAAAATCCATAAAACCCTTAAATAATTATTTGGAAGAGCTAAGGATAAATTTGATCCCATGTTTGGCCAAAAAGTTTACAAAATTCCCTGCTCCCATGGCAAAACATATATAGGACAAACTAGTAGATCATTTAAATCTCGTCTCAAAGAAAATATAGTTGATACCTTCCATAATCATATCTCTGATTCAGTTATCGTTGAACACTCTCACAAATCTAATCATCTCATTTTCTTTGACCAAACTAAAATTCTAGCTTCAAAACCCTATTACACTTCTCGTATCATTCAAGAAGCATTGGAAATTGAAAAAAATCCTAATAATTTTAATCGGGAAGATGGCTACAGACTTAGCCAATCTTGGAAACCCATTATTCATCATATTGATCATTTGCACTTCTTCTTTTTAAATATTTTATTTTATTTTATTTTTTATTATTATTATTATTATTATTATCATATTTGTCATTATTATTGCTATTATCATTATCATTATTTAATTTATTTTTTCTTTTCTTTTCTTCTTGGTCTAATTTTACCTTTTATCTTTTATCCCTGCTCTAATTATATTCATCCACTTCCCATTTTTCTCCTTTTTACTTTTTTTCCATTTTCATCGTTTTAGCCATATTTTTAAGTTCCTTGGATATACAAACTTAACAAATTTTATTTTCAACCTTTCCTTTTAATTTCAACCTTAACGTTGACATTAAATAACTTTTATGCCCAACGCTCCTTTACAATTTTAATTATTTTTCATAACTATTGAAACTCTTTTCTTCACAATGGCTAACTTTAATTTGTAATCCTATAAATATCCACCCAAGCACTTTTTTCTATTATTATTTCAACTTTATTTATCCATGAATATGGGTGGAGTGTCCACTCGAAACGTTCGATGTTTTAATAATTTATACACAATTTATCTTTTATGAGGGGAATGCCCAAGAATAATTATTAATAGTAGATAATCTTGGGTGCCTACAATACATGGGACATCGCACCTTTTTGAGAAATGAATGTCCCCCTTTGGGCAAGGAAGGTTCTTACCCACATCCCTTCTTGTTGTTGGCATACCAAGGATGAAAATGGATGTTCTCAGTAACATTCCCACGCTTAAGGGGAGCATCCCCAAGGGTTGGGAGTGTGCTCCTCTAAGACACCAATTCCAACAATATTCCCTTTTTGTTTTTTGAAAGCACCACTTCCATTGTTAACATTGGGTTTCCTTTGGAAAGCCTATCAAAATTAACACTTAATCCATATTTAGAAAGGGGGTAGGGGTTCACAGGTCTTTGTAAGATTTCGCTTTTTCCATTGTCTTATTCTAATTTTTTAGTCTCACCTAATTACACATTGGCATATGGTCCATTGTTCCATTATCGTCATTATCATCAATGTCATCATTATCGTCCTCTCACTGTCCCACCTACCTCCTAATAATAATAATATTTTTATCGCTATTAAATATTCATTAATTTCAATGATGTATATATATCCACACATTTTATGTAAATCAACTACCCATCTTTATTTTCTAAATCCCCACTTTGAAAACAAATAAATTGCACCATGCTACATGTTATCTTTTCACCCCAAAACATTATATATCTAAATATCCATTCCCAATGTACACAACTTACACCACATTCTATGGTAAAAGAAATAAAAATGCATATAACAAATTATTATTAAATGATATAAGTAAATAATGCGTTTATTTAAAAAACTATATATATATATTTTAATATATAAAAGAGATAAGAGCCCAAGGTGATCATGGTATTAACATATAAACCAAAGGAAAAAAGACAAAGGATTAGGCAAGCACTACATGATAAAATAAGCAATCAACTTTCCAATACTTGTATCTTTAATAATTGTTGTATTGTCATGTCTTTAGGAATACATCGCTTGTGATGACCACTCCACCAAACATATTTTATTCCAATGTTACTCAAACTATCAACTCCTATCATTTTCCCCTTATCCTCGCATCACTTGAGAGACCAATCCAACAACATATATTATTCTTACTCCTTCAACTCCTATATCCTTTTCCCCTTATCCTCCAACCTAACGAAGACAATAAAGTCATAAAGTCATGTTACTTCAACTCCTATATCCTTTTCCCCTTATCCTCCAACCTAACGAAGACAATAAAGTCATAAAGTCATGTTGGTTGCCAGATAATATAACATTTACATTTAAAAATTCATTCTAATTTGAAATTTTAATACTTGTTAAGTATTCCAATGTATAAATAAAGAATTATATCCATTCTAAGTTGAATTTTTAATACTTGTGATTCTTAACATTACTCCAATGTATAATAAAAAATAATATAAATCTACCTTAAACATTGATATACACTAGAATATTGATGAGGCAATTGTAGAATATGAGAGGAACCCTTTGTCCTTTTGCCTGTCTTATCTCTTATCTCTCCTAATCTACTTTTCATATATCACTCCATCTATGAAGCAACATCAATCAATTCGAACTCTCACAACTAACCTCACTCAATTTTTAAAACTCTCAACTAAATCTTCAACCTTGAAATCATAAATTCATAATGATCTTAATTTATATAAAGACATCACATAAAGACATCACTCAATTCCAAAAATCTCAACTAAATATTTCACACTTAGATCATAAATTCATAACGATCTTAACTTATATAAAAACATATTTGTTGAGATATAAAAGACACTTTACCTTCTAAATTCTAAATAATTTTTTAATTCTAAAGATTTTTTAAAAACTTATTTTACATTTTTTAATGGATGCAAATTTTTAATGTTTACAAATCATAAACAAGAGTCTAAGTCACCATCACATCAAATTAACCCATAGCAACCCATGTACTTAGTGGCATTTCAACCACATGATCTCAAAATCACAAAGCAATAGCCTAAATAATCCATTGTCAATACACATAACTACTGTTGTACCAACCCATGTACTCCTGCCATTTCATCCATATGATTTCAACCACTAAGTACATGGGTTGCTATATCCAACTATCGTATAACAACATCATAAACATGCACACAAGTTTAAAAAGTAAAGTATTTGTGTGTTTTTTTATAATTTAAATGAGAAAATAATTGATTGATAAAAGTGATAGTGATATGCTTTTTATTGCAGTTGAGTGTCCTTTTAACATATATTTTAGTGTTCTTTGAACATATGGTGTATTTCATTCGATGAAATATTACATCTATGATAATTGTCAAAATCAAGTCAAGATTGGTGTTTATCATAAAATGCTAAATGACATTCCACCTCTAAATAAGAGTTGAGTGATCAAACATATTAAAAGAAAACATATTATAATTCCTCTTCTTTTCATTTCAAAATTCAAATTTTAAGTAAATCAATTTTATTGAGTAGATAGATATCATGTATCAACTTAAACTTAAAATTATAAAAGTAACGTATGTTGATACTGAGAAGGGGGTGAATCAGTATCAAATATAATTTTGAAACTTTTTCAACTTATACTTCAACCAGATTATATATTCAATTATATCCAATGAGCAATGAACAATAGTAGAAGAGTTATACCAATGCACCACAATACACCACGCACAATATATGAGAAATAACCAATAGTTATTGTTCAAGGGAAGTAATGACTTCTAAAGGTAGCTACAACTTCCAAATATAAAGGGAAGGATAAACCTCCAAAAGGAAGATACGATCCTCCAATATCAAGAGAGGGTTGACCTCTCCATCCTTTCCCCTTCCCTCCACCCAAGAATATATGAGAGATAATAAAACTTTACATTAAATCATCACTATCAACCAACCATCACATAGAACCTGATAATGCTTCCTGAGACTTCTTCAACTTCTACAATTCTTCACTTCTTATAATACTTTGATCATGTAGATAATATAACTCAATGTATTATTTGAAACTCTTGTTGGATTACTGAGAGGGGGGGTGAATCAGTAATAGAGCAATTCAATCCTTTTTAACCATATAATCCAAGTGTTATATCAATGTATCATTATCATCCAATAACTGCAGAGTAAATAAGCAATGAACAAATGAACAATCATACACATACATAGTACACTAGTGTTTTACGTGGAAACCCAAAGCGAGATAAAACCACGAAATGTTTTTTCTTATATGTCTTGAAGAATTACAGTCATTGGAAGCACCAACTTCCTTTGTTTTCCATCTGCAACTGGAAGGAGGCTTCAACCCCCTAGTTTCTCATGCTACAACCTTAGGGAAGCTTCAACTCCCCAATTATCTGGCTACAACCAGAAGGAGGCTACCATGACTTACTCTATGAAGTTAGAAAACAAGTTAGATGAGGCTTCTAACTTTAGAGCATGGAAGAGAAGGATTGATCTCATCCTTGCCAAGAGTAAAGTGTTGGGTAGTGTCATCTCACCATTTTCGCAATAACTTTTTTTCTTGGCAAGGATGAGATCAATCCTTGTCTTCCATGCTCTGAAGTTAGAAGCCCCGTCTAACTTGTTTTCTGACTTCATAGAGTAATTCATGGTTGCCTTGACTAGGTCAACCCTAGATTTGACCAAAAACTCAACCTTGACGTCTTAGCTTGCTGAGAGTACCAGGAGATGTGTTACGCTAGAGTGCACTAGTCAATCCGAAAATTAGGCCAATCCCTTCACTTAAGATGCTTCAACGAGAGGATTAGGGTTTCTGCAACTGCACCTACTAGTAACCCTAGCAACGGTGCTTTGGTAATTGCTCCTGCTAGAAACCCTAGCGACAGTTCTTCAATGAGCTTAGTATCCTTATGGCTATGCTCCCTTCCAGTGATTAGAATGAATGAAGGAGGTGTGGGCCCATAACCTGTTAGAATGTAATGGATGTGCTCATTTAACCATAGACAATATCATTATTGTCACCCAACCATAGGCTGAAGCCACCCCCAAGCACCTTAACCTTGACAAAGCACATGATGGATGTGAAATGTACTATTCTATATGGATAGTACATTTCATTCCATTTCTGGTGGAATGTGGAACGTCACATAAATCCTTGTGGTTTGAGAGTTATGGCCTTACGAAGTTGGAGGACCCTCATATGTCATCTAGAAGCTCCAAAAGGTCAAAGTAGTCAAAGTGGTTTAAGAGATTTTAAAAGGTAAATAATAAAGTGAAGTGATGAGTGTACTATAATTCAAAGTGAATACAAAATAAATTTTATTTAAATAATAAATTTAATATAGAAATTAGAAGTGGGTTAACCCTAAAATAAGGAAAGTGGGCAAAGTGACCTAGAAGATGTTTTTAAGGAAGCTACTTGGAGAGTATAAATAAGAGGCAAGGCTCTCTCATTTCAGATCACACTTGAGCATATTGAATATCTATAGGTGTCTGAGGTAACCAAAGGATATCTAAGCTGAATTTATGAGGGAAGGTGAAGAAAAGAAGGCCGGAATTCAAGGAATGATAAATTCTTTTGATGATGCTTTCTAAGGTATGTTATTTACAGATCATCTCACCATTTTTGCAATAAATTTTTTTCTAGTAAGTTATTGCGAAAACTTTTTTTTATTCCTGAAATGCTTGAACTTTGTTGTGAAGGCTTGATCATCGTATTTCTTTTGAGGTTTCTATTTTTCACTGATCCTTGATTCTTCTTGTGCACAACAAGTCCAAAGTTCTTCAAATGTAGGATACTCTTTCCTTGTGTTCATGCTTGCGGCAAATGCATCCCATGTATTGGGAAGACCATTGAGTACTATATTTACCATTTCCTTCTTTGAGATGATCTCTTCAATAGCTTGTAGTTGATCTCTTAATTGAAATATCCTCACAAAGTATGATGTTATGTTGTCATCATCATTCATCTTCATGTCACGAAGCTCATTCTTCAAACTCATTACTTATCCAATGTTTCTGACTGAGAAGAGGTTTGTTAGGGCATTGCACATCTTCTTAGATGAGTCAAGATGGGATATGTAGGGTATAAAGTGGTATTTTATAGAATCCACTATGATACTCATGGCATTGATTTCATTGTCTTTGAACTTCTCCATAACTGCAACGTTCTTCGGTTCCTTTTCTTTTCCTTCTTCAAACTCTGGTTCCAAAATCTTTCCTTTTACGATATCCAACACTTTACTCTTGGAAAGGATGATATCAATCCTTGTCTTCCATGCTCTAAAGTTATAAGCCCCTTCTAACTTGTTTTTTGACTTCATAGAGTAATTCATGGTTTCCTTGACTTGGTCAACCCTAGATTTGACCAAAAAATCATCCTTGACGTCTTAGCTTGCTAAGAGTACCAATAGATGTGCTAGGCTAGGGTGCACTAGTCTATCCATAAATTAGGTCAATCCCTTCACTTAATATGCATCAACGAGAGGATTAAGATTTTTGCAACTGCACCTGCTAGTAACCCTAGCGGCAGTGCTTTGGTAACTGCTCCTGCTAGAAACCCTAGCGATAGTTCTTCAACGATATTAGTATCCTTATGTCTATGCTCCCTTCCAGTGGTTAGACTGAATGAAGGAGGTGTGGGCCCATAACCTTTTAGAATATAATGGATGTGCTCATTTTACCATCGACAATATCACTATTGTCACCCAACCATAGGCTGAAGCCACCCTCTTAGCACCTTAACCTTGATAGAGAATCATTCTGGAAGAAAACCCTAGGCTAGATAGACAAACAAAGGGTAGCGCACTTTTATCCAAGGATATCACACCAAACAAGAGCTGATCAGATAGTCCAAACCATAACTAAGAGATAGTCCAAGCCAAAACTAAAACAACTAGTTGCATCAGCTGCAACGACAGCTCTCCTTCAAACTTGTGCACAAACTAGGCAATTGCAGTGTGCACAAGTGTTGCTTCTGCAGTTCTGAGAATTCCTGCAAGAATGAAGATTGTCCTCTTGTATTTATACTAATTATAGCTAACTACCTGGGTCGACTTCTCATTTTGGGTACCTATTTACTCAGTATATATTATTTCTTTTGGTCGACTTCTTCTCTTGGAGGCTAATAACCTAATACAAATTATCCTCTTTAGACGACTTGTCTTCTAGGGTTATTAGCCAACTCATTAGGGTTTCTTATTTCTTCCCAGAATATTTTATTCTTGTCAGGTTTACACATGGAGGTAAATACCTCCTACATCTACCACAATATGAACACTCCCTCCTAGCTAGGGAGGTATTTGAAGGTAATGGTCTTGAACACAAACATACCATTTACCCAGTAGCATCAACATAGTCGTATAGACTATCTCATGACTAGATCATGAGCACCATCATCACTATCAGTGTCATCATCTGCATCATCTCTCGAAACCATACTCCATCTAAGTAATCAGACATGATGTTGGATAAGTCACTCACACCACAGAGTGACAGAAGAGCCATTCTTCTATTCTGGACATATGTCTGGATTAAATGTCCTGAACCATTTTCCGTTTGGGAAATATTTGTCCATTGATCATCCATCTAGCTAATAATCATTTCCAACACTGTTGATAGTCTTCAAGGAAATCAGAACAATATCCTTCAATAGAACACAATTGTGTCTATTCATAGTAGTACACAACTACAATCCAGTGGTACACTACCACACCAAGTAGCACACAGATATTTGATCTATGATGTATAGTCACAATCAGTGGAACACGTCCACCACAGTAGCATACATCTACTGTCTAGAGACATACAGTCTCCATAACAATCATCTGATGTCAACCTGCACAGAAAACATTGTTATGATATAAACTGAATCATCTGGGGCATTCTTCCACTCACAGCTGTGAGATCTGGAAGAGCATCTGCCCTCAGAAGGTAAAACATCAATGATGATATATTTTGACTATTCTTCTCAAGTAAGGAAGAATAATTGTCCTGATTTATGAGCCTGGACCATTCCCCACCCTGGGCCATTCCTTCAGCACTAAACAAATTGCAACCTAGAGAGAATGAGTCTTCCCTAAGGAATGCCTATCCCTGATTGTTGAACCTGGACCATTCCCCACCCTGGGCCATTCCTCCAGCACTAAACAAAGTGCAACCTGGAGAGAATGAATCTTCCCTAAGGAATGACTTTCCGGACCATTTCCTAAGGAAATGATTGTCCTGCACCAACCTCCAAAACGGACCATTCTTCGAAATTTCTCACGACTATGAGCTTCGAAAGAATGACTGTCCGACGAGGCGAGCCAGTCTTCTTGAGTAACCCTCAAGAAGAGATACTTCCCTAGACCATTCCCCATGTTAACCACAATGGTAAATCATTGTCTATGGTACATCAACAATCCATCAAACCATTTTCATTACGAAAATGACCGTTCGATCTGGACCATTTTCCAAACTGGAAAATGCATGTCCATCAGAAATCTCAAACCACTTTCCGAACTGGAAAGGAACTACTCATCCTGGACCATTTTTCGAACTGAAAAATGATTGTCCATAAATCAATAACTCATTAGTGCTCCCTCCCAACATGGGAGTCATCTCTTCCTTTTTCAATAAGGAAGTCGTCTCCACGAGCTCCAACTTGAGTACGCAAACTCTTTCATCTTGGATAGAAGCTTTACCAAAATATATGCTTATCTGCTCATCTGTGGAGATATATATTTGAGAGCCACTTTCTCTTTTCTAGACTTCATCACGGAGAGTGTAATGCTTGATCTCAATGTACTTTGGTCTTTCTGGAACACTGGTATTCTTTGAAGGCTTCATATAGCTCTGATCAATCATTGTTGGATTTATCTTTTGTTTCTTGCTATATCATAACATCGTGGCAAGGGTCAAACTGGAACATATCCAAGTGGTACTTCTTCTTCCATCATGAGGGTTTTTCATGGATTAACAATCCATCATCCTAAGCTTCTGAGTAACCATTCTGATACAGTATCTCTGTTATAGAAAGTTTTTCACCACGCTTTTGTTGTGCATTGGAGGCTCTCTACCAAGTTGTCTTCTTCCAGCTTCATACAAGAGTCTCCTTCTGGTATACCTCAAAACCTTGAGGTTGCTCTTCATGTGATCTTTGTTCAATTTCTCTGGAGAACAATCTTTGCATTCATCTGATGTAAAAAATCCAATCCATGGATATTCTGGATGATATAATGACTCATCTAGAGGTATGTTTGGTTTACTGGAACAAGTAATCATCATAGTCTTCTGGGAGAACCTCTAGTTCTGGATTTCGCAATGATTTCATTTATAAGTCTTTCATACATTGTTCTTCATCACAACTTTCAGTTCCTTTGCTTGATTTCTTTTAGTGAGTTCATATCAGGTTGGTAATCTTGTGATTCTCGATACAATAACTAGTTGTTCTGGCTTCTCTTTCTTTCTTGGAATCTTCATGTTCTTCCTCATGTTTCTCTTTAGCTCTTGGGTCCATGGAGTTTTCTATAGATTCCATGCTCTGAATATTCCAACTTCTTATTTTCATCGTAGGATCATGGATGTGGATGGACAACCAGAGATACTCTAAGGCTTCTTCTGAAGTCAAACTGAACACGTACTATTTTTTATGGCTGCTACCATGGATATATACTTCATCATCTTTAATGGATCATAGGAGTAGCTCCCTCCTAACCCTTGCTTCATGTATGAGTGCATTTTTTTCTTTTGGAAGTATATAATAGAATCCCTCCTTCTAACATAATCCACGCTTTCGTATGCATCCTTATTGCCTTCTGCAAAGCATCATAAGTCTTTCTCCAATTTCCTTTTGATTGCTAATTTCTTTCTATCTTTTCTTCTTCTAGGTTTCTTCAAGATTGATTATGATTTCGGCTTATCTTGTAATAGCTTCCACATGAACTGTTGCAAGGGGTTGTTGATGTACTTCATCCTTTCATGTGTATTTCCTTGTCTTATAGTGATAACAATCCTTATCTTGTTGTTCTTCCATAGGTATAGTTTCTCTTGGAACATATTATCTTCTAGGAAATAGATATGCAAGATATGTATAGAAAACATGGTATGTACAAGAACTATGAAGAGTATTGTTACCTTGCCTTAGAGGAAGAAGTTTGTTTCATCCTGCTTAGTCTTCTTTGAAGGTTCCTTTTCTTCGACAACTGATGCTTCATGTGTCTCCTTCCTTTTCTTTAGCTTGGGACAATGATTCTTGTAGTGATCATATTTTTGACAGTTGAAGCATTGTATTTCTGACATATATTTATCTTGAATTGGCTTCTTTCCAAACTTCCTTTTGTTCCTGGAATTCTTGAATCTTGTTGTGAAGGCTTGATCATCGCACTTCTTTTGGGGTTTCTCTTTTTCACTGATCCTTGATTCTTATTGAGCACAACAAGTCCAAATCTTTTCAAATGTAGGATACTCCTTCCTTGGGTTCATGCTTGCGGAAAATGCATCCCATGTCTTGGGAAGACCATTGAGTACTATGTTTACCAATTATTTCTCTGAAATGATCTCTTCAATAGCTTGTAGTTGATATCTTAACTGAGATATTTTCATAAAGTATGATGTTATGTCATCATCATCATTCATCTTCATGTTACGAAGCTCATTCTTCAGACTCATTACTTGTCCAATATTTCTGACTGAGAAGAGGTTTATTAGGGCATCGTCATCTTATTCTATGAGTCAAGATGGGAGATGTAGGGTATCAAGTGTTCTTTTATAGATTCCACTATGATACTCATGGCATTGATGTCACTGTCTCTGAACTTCTCCACAACTGTAATGTTTTGTGGTTCCTTCTCTTTTCCTTCTTCAAACTTCGGTTCCGCGATCTTTCCTTTCACGATATCCAACACTTTATTCTTGGCAAGGATGAGGTCAATCATTGTCTTCCACGCTATGAAGTTAGAAGCCCCATATAACTTGTTTCCTGACTTCATAGAGTAAGTCATGGTTGCTTTGACTTGGTCAACCCTAGATTTGACCAAAAACTCAAATTTGACGTCTTGGTTTGTTGAGAGTACCAGGAAGTGTGCTAGGCTAGGGCGCACTGGTCTATCTAGAAATTAGGTCAATTCTTTCACTTAAGGTGCCTCAACGATAGGGTTAGGGTTTCTGCAACTGCACCTGCTAGTAACCCTAGCGACAATGCTTTGATAATTTATCCTGCTAGAAACCCTAGCGACAATTCTTCAACGAGCTTATGGATATGCTCCCTTCCAGTGGTTAGACTGAATGAAGGAGGTGTGGGCCCATAACATGTTAGAGTATGATGGATGTTCTCATTTTACCATCGACAATATCACTATTGTCACCCAACCATAGGCTGAAGCCACCCTCCGAGCACCTTAACCTTGACAGAGAATCATTCTGAAAGAAAACCCTAGGCTATATATCCAAACAAAGGGTAACACACCTTTCTCCAAGGATAGTGCACCAAACAAGATCTGATCATATAGTCCAAACCATAACCAAGAGATAGTCCAATCCAAAACCGAAATCTTTTAGCTGCAGCAGCTGCAATGATAGCTCTCCTCAAAACTTGTGCACAAACTGGGCAATTGCAGTGCACACAAGTTTTGCTTCTCCAGTTCTGAGAATGCCTACCAGAATGAAGATTGGCCTCCTGTATTTATACTAATTCTAGCTAACTGCCTGGGCCAACTTCTCATTCTGGGTACCTATTTACTCAGTATATATTATTTCTTCTGGTCAACTTCTTCTCTTGGAGGCTAATAACCTAATACAAATTATCCTCTTGAGATGACTTGTCTTCTAGGGTTATTATCCAACTCATTAGGGTTTCTTCTTACTTCCCAGAATATTCTATTATTGTCAGGTTTACATGTGGAGGTAAATACCTCCCACGGCTACCACAATATCAACACCACATACCACCAGAAATGGAATGAAATGTACTATCCATATAGAATAGTATTACATGCAAATATATCAAAACGCATACCATTATCCATTAAACAAACTTGGGTCCATTACCCAAACCTGGGTTCTCCAACTTCTCATGGCCATAACTCTCTAACCGTGAGGAGTTATGTGGCATTCCACATATCACTAGAAATGGAATGATATGTACTATCCATCTAGAATATTCTTACCTTCAAATATATTAAAACTCATACCATTATACATGAAAAAACCTTGGGTCCATTACCCAAACCTTTGTGCTACCGAAATTCGCTATCAGACTTTCTCCAAGGGTTGACATCAATCTACAATATCACTCTCCAATGGTTGACATCAATGAAAACCAACTATCCATCAACCTAAGCCAATTGTATGACAATCACCCCCTTTGGCATTGATGGCAACACTTAGTCATGATAACATTCATGTTTATACTCTTCATCAATGTTTCTATCTCTCCCCCTTTGATATCAATGGCAAAGGGTATCTCCCTTTGGGGCTTCTCCCCCTGATTGAACTCTCCTTAGGGCTAGTCCCCCTGTCTACATGTGTTACGAACCAAATATCAATATAGCATAGAAAAACCTTAGAATAAGTACTCAATGCCTTGAAAAAGAGAGAAACTCGGATAATAAGCCTCTTCGAGGGGGAAACCTTCTTATGCCCACATAAATGTACAATTACAAGATGATTCAAAATGAAAATTTCTCCTTGATATATATATAGGATACTAGGAGGTATAATTACAACTAATGGACTAAAGCCGACATAAATAAAATAACATTATTAATATAATATGCCCTAATTAAGGGGTAATGAGCCACTATTTAGGGCTTAACGTGCCCCTCCCCTTGAGACAAGTGTTGTCAGCAACGCTTGAGTAACTCTGGATGCTTCTGTATAAAATACTCATCTTCCCAAGTGGAATCTTCAACTGATAGTTTCCTCCATTTAATGAGATACTCTAAAATGGATCTATTCCTCAGCTGGTGAATTCTTGTGTCAATGATGGCTTCAGGATCCAATATGATTTTTCCTTCCTCATTAAGTTCTGGAAATATAGTTTGAACTGGGATCTTTTCACCTATAACCTTCTTTAAGCATGAAACATGGAAAACTGGGTGTACTCGTGAAGATGCAAACAACTCCAATTTGTATGCCATAGTACCAATATTTTGCAACACCTTATAAGGGCCATAGTACTTTGGTGATAATTTATTATCCTTCTTGTCTTGCTTGAGGGACATATGTTTATATGGTTGTAGTCTTAAAAACACCCAATTCCCTTCTTTAAAACTTGTTTCACTACGATGTTGATCTGCTTGTTGTTTCATACGATTTTGTGCTATGGTCAGGTTGTCCTTTAATATTTGGAGAACTTGTTGTTGATGCTTGATGTGATCTTGCATTACTTGAACCTTAGATTTTTCTTTTAGAGAAGAAGTGATGGAAGGAGGGTGGTATCCATAGAGTGCCATAAAAGGTGTCATTTTTGTTGTAGTATGAAAGGAAGTGTTATACCATCATTCTTCCAAGGGTAACCATTTGAACCATTGTGTTTGTTTATCATAGACGAAGCAACGAAGGTAGCCTTCCAGACATTTGTTCACTATCTCAGTTTGTCCATCAGATAGAGGATGATAGGATGAGCTATGAGCCAATTGAGTACCCAAAAAAGAAAATAATTATGTCCAAAAATGTCCAGTGAAGATGGGATCTCTATCACTTACAATAATCTTTGGGCTTCCATGTAGCTTTTGAACTGTCTCCATGAATGCAGTGGCAACTATACTAGCTTTGAAGGGATGAGAGAGTGCACAAAAGTGTGTGTACTTGGTCAGTCTATCAACAATCACCATGATGACACTCTTTCCTTTAGAGTTTGGTAACCTCCTCCCAACACTGACTTGAGATGGCTAATGGTTGTAAAAGACCCAGGGTCTTAATTGTTTCCACCTTATTTTGTTGGCAAACCAAACATTCCGCCACAAACCTTTGAACATCATTTTTAAGGCCATCCCAAGAAAATTCCTTCTTGACCCTATGGTAGGTTTTTAAGAATCCCGAGTGTCGTCCTACTAGAGAGGTGTGAAATTCCAATAGTACCTTTTGTTTGAGTTGGGATTTGTTACATAAATATAAGTGATCTTTGTACCATAGTGAATCTTTTTTCTATGTAAATGTATCTGATGTACTGGAATCCTGCTGCAACCTTTGAATGAGAGTCCACACTTTTTCGTCATTCTTCCATTCATCCCTTGCTTGTATTATCCAATCGGGTTGGATGATTGAGATAGCATAGAGAAAGGCTTCAACATCTTCATCCTTCCTTGAGAGTGCATCTGCCACAACATTTTGCTTCCCTTTTTTATAGACGATTTCAAAATCATAACCCAATATCTTGGTTACCCATTTTTGTTTTTCTTTTGAAGATAGTCTTTGTTCCAAGAAGTATTTAAGACTATCATGATTTGTTTTGACCTTGAAGTGCCTACCTATTAGGTAAG
>ML820586.1:73700-98799 GCA_009831015.1 Picea engelmannii
TTCTTGGAACACATTATCTTCCAAGAGATAGATATACAAGATATGTACAGAGACGATGCAAGAAAGATATGTACAAGAAAATAAGAAGAGTGTTGTTACCTTTTAGTAGAAGAAGTCTCTTCCATCCTGCTTAGTCTTCTTAGCAGGTTCCTTTTCTTCGGAAATCGATGCTTCGTGTTTCTTCTTCCTTTTCTTTAGCTCGGGACACTGATTCATGTAGTGACCGTACTTCTAACAGTTGAAGCATTGTATTTCTGAAATGTCTTTCTCTTGATTTGGCTTCCTCTTTGAACCGAACTTCTTTTTGTTTCCGAAGTTCTTGAATCTTGTTGTGAAGGCTTGATCATCATACTTTTTTTGAGGTTTCTCTTTTGCATTGATCCTTGATTCTTCTTGAGCACAGCAAGTCCAAAGTTCTTCAAATGTCGGGTACTCCTTCCTTGTATTCATGCTTGCGGAAAATGCATCCCATGTCTTGGGAAGACCATTAAGTACTATGTTCACCAATTCCTTTTCTGAAGTGATCTCTTCAATATCTTGTAGTTGATCTCTTAGCTGGGAGATCCTTACAAAGTATGATGTTATGTTGTTGTCATCATTCATCTTCATGTTACAGAGCTCATTCTTCAAACTCATAACTTGTCCAATGTTTCTAACTGAGAAGAGATTTGTTAGGGCATCATACATCTTCTTCGATGAGTCAAGATGGGAGATGTAGGGTAGCAAGTGGTATTTTATGGAATCCACTATGATACTCATGGCATTGATTTCAACGTCTTTGAACTTCTCCATAGCTGCAATGTTATGCGGTTCCTTCTCTTCTCCTTCTTTAAACTCTGGCTTCACGATCTTTCCTTTCACAATATCTGGTACTTTATTCTTGGCAAGGATGAGGTCAATCCTTGTCTTCCACGCTCTAAATTTAGAATCTCCATATAACTTGTTCTCAGACTTCATAGAGTTCATCATGGCTTGCTTGACTTGGTCAAACCCTAGATTTGACCAGAAATCCAAACTTCATGTCTTGGCTTTCTGAGAGTACCAGGAGATGCGCTGGGCTAGGGCTTACTGATTTATCCAGAGATTAGGTCAATCTCGCCAGTTAAGGTGCCTCAACAAGAGATTTAGGGTTTATGCAACTGCTTCTGCTGGTAACCCTAGCTATAGTGCTTTTGGAAGCTACTCCTGCTAGTAACCCTTGCGACAGTTCCTCAACGAGCTCAATGTCTAGCGGTTATGTTTCCTTCCATCGTTTTAGGCTGACTGAAGCGGTGTGGGCCCATAACCTGTTAGAATGTAGAATATGGTGTGCTTTTTTTACCATTGACGATAACCTCGTCACCCAACCACAGGCCGAAGCCTCCCTCCGAGCACCTTAACCTTGACTGAGAATTCCTTCGGAAGCAAACCCTAGGCTAGATATCCAAACAAAGAGTAGTGCATCAATCCCCAAGGATAACGCATCACAAAAGACTAATCAGATGTTCCAAACCCTAGCCAAGAGATATCCAAGCCAATACTGAAACTAGTTGTTGCTGCAGCTGCACCTACAACCCTCCTCCAAACCTGCGCACCAACTGCAACTGCAGCGCGCACTAACTGGGAAAACTGCAGTCCTGAGATGTGACAAATGAGAACTAGCGCCCTGTATTTATAGTAATCCTGCCATTTTGTTGGGGCCGACTTCTCTTTCTGGGTATGTGTCTTATCAGTATATTATTATTAATTCTAGTCGACTTCTTCTCTTGGAGGCTAATAGCCTAATATAAATTTTCTTCTTGAGTCGACAAGGCTTCTAGGGTTATTATCCAATTCATTAGGGTTTCTCTTGCTTCTTGGAGTCTTCTATTCTCGTCAGGTTCACACGTGGGGGTAAATACCTCCTGCAGCTACCATAATATTAACAACAACAACCTGTCACAACAACTTTTCCAAACAACCTATCACAATAACCTCTCTCATCAATCTTATCAACCAAATCAAATCTACTCACCAATATCAATCACCAAGACAACTCTCAAATATGTGCATCAACCAAGCATAACACAACAACTCATAATCATCACCAAGATCAATATGTGCTTCTAATAATATAAGTATGCTACATCATCCATAAACCATGTGTCAACAATACTACTAACAAGTGCCTCCAACCATGTACCAATTATGTACCAATCATGTATCAACTACTCATCAACTATGACTCATCAATATGTACCAACATCATCAACTATACACCTCATGTATGTGCCAACTCATCAACTACGTGTCTCAACCATGTACCCGACATGTACCTTAACCAAAATCCCTCATCAATTTCATCATCCAAATATGATTTGTAACTTTGTAATAGACCTAGTGTATATGATCACATACCTGCAAAACTTCGTTAACTTTAACAACAAGAGATTAGCATTTTCATCAAACTTTACTTTAGTCTCACATGACTAGTTTTGGATTAGTCAACAACCCTAACTTGAAATAATCATAACATTGTACCTATAATGAATAACGATCCAAAACCTATACACAATTTTCTTCAGTGTTTTTTATGCAATTCCTATAGGTGTCACTACTTGTAACCTCTCAGAAAATGAGTTATAGCAAAAATGGCATACCTTGTTGAATTCTAGCTTATTCTAGAGAGCGACCTTGTAGAGCGTGCCCTGCACATAATATTTTTTGAATCGATCTGAAACTGTTACACAACATACTACAGACTATAATATAACCAAATCATTTTTTCTTATGGAATTTGGATCTGTTATGAATAATTTATGACGTGTTTACCCGAAACACCTCTCTTAGACTAGTTTCAGGACTAGCCACAAACCCTATTTTCCACGGAGTGTAACTCCAAAAATACAACGACCCACAAGCTGAATTTTTTACCATGGATATTTGGATAGGTTTCCTCTATGTCATATCAATTTCATGGTATGAATCATTCTAGAAAAAAATTTATTGTGAAAATGGTGAGATGACCTATAAATAACATACCTTAGAAAGCATCATCAAACGAATTTATCCTTCCTTGAATTCCGACCTTATTTTCTTCACCTTCCCTCAGAATTTAGGCTTATATATCCTTTGGTTACCTTAGACACATATAGATATTCAATATGCTCAAGTTTGATCTGAAATGAGAGAGTCTTGCCTCTTATTTATACTGTCTAAGTAGCTTCCTTAAAAACGTCTTCTAGGTCACTTTGCCCACTTTTCTTATTTTAGGGTTAACCCACTTCTAATTTCTCCATTAAATTTATTATTTAAATAATTTATGTTGTATTCACTTTGAATTATAGTACACTCATCACTTCACTTTATTATTTACCTTCTAAAATCTCTTAAACCACTTTGACTACTTTGACCTTTTGGGGCTTCTAGATGACATATGAGGGTCCTCCAACTTCGTAAGGCCATAACTCTCAAACTGTGATGAGTTATGTGACGTTCCACTTACCACCATAAATGGAATGACATGTAATATCCATATAGAATAGTATTACCTTCAAATATATCAAAACTCATACCATTATCCATCAAACAAACTTGGGTCCATTACCCAAACCTGGATTCTCCAACTTCTCATGGCCATAACTCTCTAACCGTGAGGAGTTATGTGACGTTACACATACCACTGGAAATGGAATGAAATGTACTATCCATATAGAATAGTCGTACCTTCAAATATATTAAAACTCATACCATTATACATGAAACAACCTTGGTTCCATTACCCAAACCTTTGTGCTATCGGAATTCGCTATCGGACTTTCTCCAAGGGTTGACATCAATCTACAATATCACTCTCCAATGGTTGACATAAATAATAACCAACAATACATACCAACACATCACCAAAATACTTCATCCTCCCTTGAAATTCGACCTTCTTTACTACATATTTCCTCTTAAATTCGACTTATATCTCCTCGTTCATTAACAAAATTGTGTGTCTTGAAAAATGAATGTTTGATGAGATGTATTTATACCCTTTATGTCACTTCATTTTAGCATTAGGGCCGACTTGACACTTTCTTATTTTGTAATTATTTTCTTTAATTATCTTCAGGGCCGACCTGTACTTCCTTATTCAATTCACTTTGTCATCTTCAAAAATTCATTTCTCCTCAACCATGAGGATCCACGTGATGTGCCACCTACCACCGGAAACAACATGATGTATATTATCCATCCATGGGTGTTGTATCTGCATGTGCACTGTCCTTCATGTCCAAATACCTTCATCAATATTGGGGTCCAAAACCAATGACTAAGGTTGACATCAATGACAAAAACCAATCTTCCAACAATCTCCCCCTTTGTCATTGATGGCAACACTCATGCTCCCCCTGTCATCATAATCCCAATTTATCTCCCCCTTTGACATCAATGACAAAGGTGACCTTCTTATTTGGGGTTGCTACCCCTGAACATGTGGCACTCAATAATACTTCATCCTTATTTTTGGTCTTTGGGACTTTTTCTTCCCTGGAATCCTTTTGTGTGGATTTTGTCTTCACTCTCTTCTTCATGTCTAGGATGTATATGTTGTTCGGTCTTCTTGTTGCAGTTGCAACCAATCTTCCTAAGTTATTTTTTATGATTTTACATTTTAGGGAGTCAAACGTAAGAGTGTATGCTTGAGCACATATTTTGCTGACACTGAGGAGATTATGCTTCAGATCTTCAACCAATAAGACTTTTCCTGCTTTTACATTTTCACTTCCAAGATTTACAGATCCTTTTCCAAGTATTTTGGTAGATGAGTCATCTCCAAATGCAACATTTCCACCCTTTTTCTTCAAGCTGGAAAATTTGCTTTGATCTCCGATCATATGATATGAGCACCCACTATCTATGAACCATTCATCTTCTTATTTGCATTCTTTAGCGACCAATGCTATTCAGAAGTTTTCATTGTGTGGAATTTCTTTTCTTTTCCATGTTGTAGTTGGTATAGGGACATTTGGCATACGATTATCTTCCTTCATCTCTCTGCAATCTTGTGCTTTGTGACCAAGATTACTGCACTTGTAACATAAAATATTTTGATCCATTAATGGGTCAAATGGATTATAATTTATGTTGACGGATCTACGAACATTACTATATCTACTTTTTGCACCATTCATGTAGCTTGCATAGTTATTCGTTTCATTGATTCTACAATTGATTTCCTTGTGTCCAAAATTTCCACAAGTATAACAATGTCCAAAAAAGAAATTTTGATACCTGGGAGTAAGTGATCTTATTTGTGGTGTGGTCCATCTGCATTCACGATCTATTCTTCTATAGTTTCCTTCATAATGATTTCTTTCATACCTGATGGGAGAGGATATTCTTGATGTCTCATTCCTTCTGAATTCTAGTCTTCTATCTTGTTGCTCAACTTGTTCTGGACTATTGGTTTCATCATTTTTATCTTCCTTCTCTTGTTTTGTTGTCTTCAAACTGTCATTTTATCCTAGTCCTTTCTTGTCATTTGGAGATCTTTGACTGCTAAGGATCTCATCTAATTTTTCAGTGCTTTTTTCGAACTTCTTCAACTTTTCTATTGTCAATAATATCTCCCCTTTTGTGTGATCCAATTCTACTTTCAATTTCTCATAATCTTCTAATTGTTCCTTCAAGCTATAAATGGTATTTTCAATCTTGTAAGTCTCTTCTTCACAACTACGCAATTCATCTTTTAGTATTATGTTTGTGTTTCTAAGCTTGCTATTTTCAATTTCAACATGCTTCAACTTTTCAAGATTCTCATCTTCTTATTCACTCTTTGCATTGTCTTTGTGTCCCCAAAAGGAATCAAGGTTGGTTTCTTCATCTGAATCTTCTTAAGAAATGATTTCTTCTTCTTTAGAACTCTTGTGATCATCATCCTAGGTTTCTTGGGTTATGAAGAGGAATTTTCCTCCATCATTATCTTCTTCATCACTCTCATCTGAGGAGATGTCATCATCCTTGGAGTAGAATCTCTTTTTATTGTTGGGACTTCTCTTTTTATAGTAGCAATTTTCAACAATATGTCTTATTCTACCACAATTAAAGCATTTGAGAGGAGACTTACCTTTGTATCTTCCACTTCCATCAACTTTGAATCCAATTTGAAATGTGTTCATGGTCATCCATCTCTGCTCAGGATTTTCCTTCCAGTGGTTAAACTATTCTGAAGGTAACCTGCTCTTTGTCGTTGAAGATTGACCTGATTAAATTTTAGATCACCTTCATAGATACTCTTGAGTTTGTCCCATGCCTCTTTAGCAGTGCTGCAGCCCATCACTTTACTAGCAATGGTTGGTGCCAATGCTCATAGAATAACATGTATGGCTTTTGAATTACAAATCGTAAGCTTCTTCTCATTTGGATCGGTTGGAGTATTATTTGGGATTACATAGCCATTTTGTTAGGTAAGTTTTCACTCTATCACTCCATAGCAAAAATGGTAAGATGACCTGTAAATAACATACCTTAGAACACATCACCAAAATACTTCATCCTCCCTTGAAATTCGGCCTTCTTTACTTCATATTTTCTCTAAAATTCGACTTATATATCCTTGTTCATTAACAAACTTGTGTGTCTTAAAAAATGAATGTTTAATGAGATGTATTTATACCCTTTATGTCACTTCCTTTTAACATTAGGGCCAACCCGACACTTTTTTATTTTGTAATTATTTTCTTTAATTATCTTCAGGGATGACCTATACTTCCTTATTCAATTCACTTTATCATCTTCAAAAATTCATTTTTCCTCAACCATGAGGATCCATGTGACATGCCACCTACCACCGGAAACAACATGATATATATTATCCATCCATGGGTGTTGTATATGCATGTGCACTGTCCTTCATGTCCAAATATCTACATCAATCTTGGGGTCCAAAACCAATGACTAGGATTGACATCAATGACAACAACCAATCTTCCAACAACATATTCATGTATTATTTTTTAGATCTCTTTACTTCCTTTTAGTTATTCCTTGGAGTTTAATATCAATTAGATTAAAAACTAACATTTTAATTTTTATTGTTTTATTTTCAAAGTTGTGTTATATCTAATTTAAAATATTTAAGTATTTTTTTTTTTAAATTTAAATATGGTAAAATATATTATAATTTAATCGTTGATTAATAATGAGGATAATTATTATTGGTTGTTTTTCACGAATGCGGGTTAACTTGTCACCATTATTATAAAAAAAAAAACATCACTTAAAATGACATGTTGGTGGTCTATAAGGGGGCAAACTTTTGCTCCTATTAGATGCTTCTATGTCTTGGATCATTCACAGATTTCTTTATGTCCAAGGAAGATAAAATCTTAGCTAATCAAAAGTAGTTTTAGGTGTTACTCAAAAACCAAAAGGTGGTTTCAACCTAAATAGTATTCATAAGAAAGCCAATGTCCCTTATGGTCATCATTGAGGGTACAGTTGAGTAATGTACTTTAGTAGAATTTAACCTTAATTTACTACCTTTGATTACAATTTAACCTCTTACTTAAGAAGTTGAAGTAAATTTACAATTTTTCTTTTTTTTCAAATATTTTTATTATATTCTTTATAAAAAATATTTTATCTAAAATATTTTGTCAAAATAAATTATATTTTTTTATCAATTTATTTACTACTATTATGATGAATATTTTTATTATACTTGAAATTGATAATGATAACAAAATCCATAACCAATATTGATTTTTTTTCAATTATATCATCTATAAATATCTCACTTTCTCTCAATTATATCATTTGAATACAACTAAGTTATATATTTCATATTTTTCTTTAATTCTTCAATATACTAAGTGACATGCAATGAACTTTGTTATGTTTTTTTTTCATTGTTTTCAAATAAAATGTGAGGACAGGGATGAATAATTCCATGAATTGAATTGCATTCCATTAAAGTGAGTCATACATTAATACAAGATAAGTGATCTTTGGTTTCATCTTCCAATAGGTTTGAATGACTCTTCTTATTCACCTATGACTCTTAATATTACTCCTAAAATAATATTTACAATAATAATTACAATGTACCATAATCTCAAGAATTAGGTATGTAATATTACCCCTTAATCTGAAGGGGTGTTTGTAAGTCCAAGCATATTTTTTTTTATCTTTTCAAACTTTTCTCTTCCAAGCACTTTGGTGAAGATGTCTTCAATTTGCTCTCTTGTGGAACAATGTATCAACTAAATGGTCTTGACCTCTACATGATGTCGAATCAGATGACACTTCATGTCGATGTGCTTTATTCCATCATGGAATCTAGGATTATTGGCCAGCTTGATTGCATAAGTGTTGTCAATTAGAAGTGGAGTAACATTCACCTATTTCTCTTGCAAATCCTCTAGTATCTTCCTAAGCCACATAATCTCCTTTTTCACCTCTACAACTACCACACACTCTGCCTATGTAGTGGAACCTATTGGAACATACTATTTATGTGATCTCCTAGAGATAGTTGTTGATCTAAGTCTCATGAGGTATCTTGAAGTAGACACTTCATTCTCCTCATCCCCATCAAAGTCTGAATATGTTTGTCCAACTATTTTGAAGTCCTCCACCTTAGAGTATTTGAGACCAAAGTTTTGAGTTCTCTTCAAGTACCTCAGAACTCTCTTTGCAACACTCCAATGTCCTTAACAAGGTTTTTGCATGAACCTAGAAAGGATCCCAACTACAAATGAAATAGTTGGTCTAGTAGTAGTATGGTAGATAAGACTCCCAACAATTTGTCTATATTTAGTTATCCTCAAGTGCATTCCCTTCTTTTGATGTTAGCTTCGTATTTTCATTGGAGTATAGAGAGGATTACAATCAGCCATGCCGAATTTGTTTAACAACTCTCCAATGTACTTCTTTTGGGAGATGAATACATATTTTGGATTCTGAGTTACTTCAATGCCCAAGTAGTAGTGAAGATGTCCCATGTTTGTCATCTCAAAACCCTTCTTCAGTTCTTTCTTATGAATGCAATATATACTTCATTGTTCCTTGTTATCAAAAGATCATCTACATATGTCACAAAATATACACTATTTTTTCCAACTTTCTTGACAAACAAAATTACATTTACTATTATTTTGTATCAATTTATTTATTATTATTATGATAAATTTATTACTATATTTAAAAATTAATAATAATAACAAAATCCATAAAAACTATTAATTTTTTTTTTCATTTATATCATCTATAAATATTATTCTTCACTTTCTCTCAATTATATCATTTGAATCCATATTTTCCTTTAAACTTACATGCAATGCAATGAACTTTTTTATTCCTTTCTTTATTAGTTTTAATAAAATAATTTCTAATCAATATTTATTTTCCTTGCACCAAAGTATATTAATGCTTTTCTTTATTCTTTTCTAATAAAATATTTTCTGGTTAATATTTATTTTTCCTTCACTTTCTCTCAATATTTTCTGGTTAATATTTATTTTTCCTTCACTTTCTCTCAATTATATCATTTGAATCCATATTTTCCTTTAATTCTTTTATACACTAAACTTACATGCAATGAACTTTTTTATACCTTTCTTTATTCTTTTTAATAAAATAATTTCTAATCAATATTTATTTTCCTTGCACCAAAGTATGTTAATGCCTTTCTTTATTCTTTTCTAATAAAATATTTTCTTGTTAATATTTATTTTCCTCTCATCAAAATATGTTAAAAAGTGGTTATTCTATCTCAAATATAAAAACTAAGATAATAAATCAATTTTATATTAAAGTGAATATGTTGTAAAAGTATTTATATATCTTTCAAATATAAAAACTAAAATAGTAAATAAACTCTATATTAAATATAAAAATTGTGAATATAAATAAACTTTAAAACTAAAATAGTAAATAAATTCTATATTAGATATAAAAATTGTGAATATAAATAAACTTTAAGTAATTGAAAAATAAATTAAAAACTCTAAGAATATGAACTAATTATAAAAATTGTTACATAATTTTCTTTATAAAAAAATAAAATTAAATATATATAATTAATCACATCAAAATCAAAATATTACTCATCCTGAGTTTGATTCTCTTCTAGTTTCCTGCAGTTGGAATCATCCTACCATGGGTTCATTTTGCGTCAATGTGGCTACAAAGTTTATATCTTTTATTGTTTCTGTCATATTCTTTGACAAATCTCGTTTTTTTTATTTTCTTCTCAAACAATACCTTCGAAAGTTCCTTCACATTTGTTCCACACATTGATGTTTATTGTATTATAGTTTTAGTGAAAAGCCTAAAATTTAAAACCCTTATGAAGGTGGTGCAAAGGTAAAACCAAATTTTTAGTTAATTTGTTTCTTGTAATTGTAATAGTTGTTTCTTTTTCAAATATTTTAATTTCTTTATGACTGTTACACAGTTTCCTTTTCTCCTTTTAAATTTTTCTTCCAAGTGGTATGATCTCAATGAAATCTCACATTTTTTACCTATTCAATCATTTTCTGGAGACTTTATTTCACGTTTGTTTCCATTTTCGCTAGACAATCTTAAAGCTATAGAATACCTACAATTCTAGGAGGTCCAAAATTTTATCAATGGTTTGGATCTGTTAGAATTGCAAATGCGGAAAACAAAATTCACAATGATAATTCAAAATCACACACAGATAATAGACACATGGATTTCACGTGGTTCACCCAAACATTGGGATACGTCCACCAAGCATAGGCATCGGTTGTCTTATTATTCAGATCATGGAGATTACATTAGCTCACTCACACTCAGTCATTTTTGCCTCTACGAGCTTACATGAATTTATACATTCACACAAGAAACTGATTAATAAATGCAATCCCTGTCCATATTCTAACTTGGTCTATTTGGTTGTAACCAACGTTGAATAATAGGATCCAGATATATCATTAGAGGAATTCGTTGTCACCAAATCCCAACAACCTCCACCTTGACAACAATTAACCTGATACCTTGTTCGTTCCTTTGTTCATCACATTTTCTACAAGCCAAGAGAAGTCAAGCACCACTACAACTTCTCTAATAAAAATGGTTTCATGATCTCGCCTGTGTGACTTGCACGAGTTTGGATTTCCTGAGGGGTCACTCCACCTCCAACATGTCTTCCACAACTTTGTTGTGAAACATATTTAGTGATAGATATCCTCCTATCCAAGACACCTGTAAAATATACATTACAATTATCACAGACTATCTCAGTGTAACCATTATAGATGACATTTGTTCTTCTCAAACGTTGAAGCGCCCATTTCACTGCAACACCTGAATCTGTCACGTATCTAAAAACATCATTAGCATGTGAAACATCTAGTCTTAACCATTTAATCACATACAACAAGCCTCCTACTGAACTTACACGAGACATAACATTTTATTCTTTATAGGCAAGCCCTATGATTGAAGAAAACTTATAATGGAAAGCAAGAGGGATAAAAACTGGTTTTACAATGTTCATACTGAACTCCAACCACAACTTACCATTACCATCTCTGTGTACTTCCATTCCCATAATTTATTTTGCTGCTCCTTGATCCCTCATCTGAATTGTCCTGTCCACCTGAGTCATTTTCTTACTGATTTTATCCATGCTTCGGCTTGCATCGAGCATAACATCAGCAAAGAACATCAATACTATGAATGTACTATAAACCATATAGTCATTCCTACCCTTTGAAAAATTCTGACTCACTATGAAGGATTCAAATTGCTTGTATATTTGCCTGGGTACCAGTAGGCCATACAATGAATTTTCTAGCATGCAAACAAATTTACCGTTGTGATCTTGAATCAACCCTTTTGGTTTTTCCATACATACAATATCTCTGTCAATGATGACCTTGTGAGAAGTAGGATCCCACACACAACATCCCTTTATACCATCATCATAACTTGCAAAGATATAAAACAAGAAGGAATTCAGAAACAAAGATTTTAAGTCTGGAAGTTATTTACTGCTTACCAGTACCTGCAATTCTTTTTTGCTCTTATGACCTTGATGCTTCTGCCATAAACAAGAAGATACATCTGTCACTTCAGATGCTACTTCAGTACTGCCTTCCATCTTATAAAGGTTATCAACCTTTGTTGCCTTCATCACTACTAAATTCCCTTTCGACAATGTGAGAGCTCCACCTTGACCTGTATACTTATATCCACAAGAATCCAACACTCCTGATGAAATAAAATTTGATTTAAGCTCAGGTACATATCTAACATCCGTTAATTCCCTAACAATACCATCGAACATCCTGATTCTAATACTGCCAACCCCAATAGTTTTACAATGAATACCATTTCCCATAAACACTACACCCTCATCGACAGATTAGTAAGAAATGAACCAATTTCTATGTGAGGACATGTGGTGGGAGGCACCTGAATCTGACTGTCATTCTTCTTGATATTGTAAATGATTAGAAACGAATAAAACTTGATCAATCATACCTGAATTTGTTACAGCCAAATTTTCTTCCTTCGTAGAGTTTTCCTCCGATTCCTTTCTCTTCCAGCAATCTTTCTTGAGATGTCCTGTTTTTCCATAGTACCATCATTTTGCTTTACCCTTTCTGTGTCTTGACTTAGATCGGAAAGAACTTCTCTCATTCTTCTCGGTGTTTTGACCTCTGATCAACACCGCCTCTGAGGTTGAGATTTCTTTACTAGATTTTCTCCTCATCTCCTCAGCCAATAAAGCTCCCACAACAGAGTCATAATCTAAAACTTTTGTTGAGCTAAACCTAATAGAGGTGACTAGATTATCCCAAGACTCAGGCAACGAACACAATAGTGTAATAGCCTTATCCTCATCTTCGAATTCAACTTCCATACTAGTCAATTGAACTATAAGGGTATTGAAAGTATTTAAATGGTTAGCAACTTTTGTACCTTCTTTCATCTGCAAACTGTACAACTGTCTCTTCAAGTAGATTATGCTCGTCAAGGATTTCGTCATATATAGACTTTCCAACTTCGTCCACAAACCGACTGTTGTCTTCTCCGAGACAATATTGAACAGAACATCGTCGGCCAAACACAAACGTATGACACTCAGTACTCTTGCATCCATCTCATCCCAGTCATCATCTGTTATGGTCGCGAGTTTCTTTTCTTTTCCCAAAAGTGCTTTCACCACACCTTGTTGGACGAGCAAATCGTGCATCTTGAACTTCCAGAGCTCAAAGTTGTTTTTACCGCTGAAATTTTCAATTTCAAACTTCAAACTTTGCATCTTAGCCATTAGCACAAAATCTCCTAATTTCCATTGCTTATAAAACCCTAAGCCCTTTAAAAAATATATGGAAAAATGATTGGTGAAACGTTTAATTAAAAAACCTTTTAATAATATATAAAAAGGTTTAATAAAAACTTTTATAAAAAAGGTTTAATAAAACATAGACCTTTTAAAATTCCTCCACCCTTTTTATGCATGCAATATTCCAAATATAGTAATTTCTTTTATACCTTTTAAAAGCAGCCTCCACGTGAATTTTAAAAGACATGCCCTTTTAAAAAACATATGAATAAATTTAGGAGAGTATTTTTAATTCTTTTAAATTTACCATGCCAATTCAACACTCCGCGATTAAATTACCATGTGAATACCATGCGAATAAATTAAAGAGGAGTCGTCGCCGCACCTCCCGATGCGAGTGGCCTGCGTGCTTAAAAGGGTTGTCGCACCTCCCGTTTGGCTGGCCTGCGGAAACGTGGGAAAAATACCCGTGGAGTCGTCGCACCTTCCGTTATGGCGAGCCTGCGGAAATGCATAAATTCACCCACGAGTGAAGTGTTTACTAGTGGCCGCTGCGACCTTCGAGAGGAGAGACCTATGGAAATTTGGGAATAGACGCACCTCGAGCTATTGTTGCTGCTCCTTCGAATTTTGACGCTCTCGATGTCCTCTCTTCCAACCAGCTTTCATACCACTTGTTAGAATTGCAAATGCGGAAAACACAATTCACAATGATAATTAACAATCACACACAGATAATAGACACAAGAATTTCACGTGGTTCACCCAAACGTTGGGCTACGTCCACCAAGCATAGGCATCGATTGTCTTATTATTCAGATCATGGAGATTACATCAGCTCATTCACACTCAACTATTTTTGCCTCTATGGGCTTACATGAATTTATACATTCACACAAGAAACTGATTAATAAATGCAATCCCTATCCATATTCTAACTTGGTCTATTTGGTTGTAACCAACGCAAAATAATAGGATCCAGATCTATCATTAGAGGAATTCGTTGTCACCAAATCCCAACAGGATCATCTCAATTGTTGGGATAAACAATTGGTGCTTCTTATGAGGCATTGTGCTTTCATCACCCTTATATGGAGCTTGATTGAGGTTATATTTGTTTTCTTTTTCTTTATTCAAAGGTCAACAGACAAGTAGCACAAGCATTAAACTACCGAACATAGATACCATGTTTTTTGCCTCGTGCTTTTCAAGAGGTAGGAATTTTACAAATTTTGTTCTTCTCATTCCTAGCATATCAGTTGGCTTATGAATCATATGCAAATAGTAATGAAGAAGTTTAGTCTGGTTGTTGAAATGTGCTTTTGCAGGATCCCCCTGAAATTACAAATGTTTTGAATTTAGTATCATTGGAAGAGCTTTGTAAAAAGGGAGATTTTCTTTGCAATGATGTTTTTTTGTCATACAATATTTTTTCATCCTTTGTACTTTTTGGCTTTACCTTGTTAGCAAAATCGATAGTTTTGTGATATACATTGGACTTTCAAGCTCATGTGTTTTTCATATGTTTCCATAGATATGAAGTCGGAAGATGTGGATTATGATGAATCTTTTATGGAGTGCCTTGAAATTTTGCAGAATGCCTCAAAAACCTGGCTTGGTATCATGGAGGATTGTGTGTAGTGAGGTGCAGAAGTTGTTACCAATTATCCCTTTTCAACATCTTTTTTAGACTGATGGTGGGTTCAATGACACAATTGCACCATCATAAGGTAGTAATGAAAATAGGGGTCTGTAAATGGCCATTGTAATATAGCCTATAGGTGCAATTATCTTCAATGTTTTTTATAAATGCATAACAACATATGAAGACATCATTTGTTTTAAAGAGATTGTCTTTGGATATGACGATTACTACATAATTTACTATGAAAGGTTGATAGTGAATTGATATTGTTGTTGAAAGAATTAACTATATTTAGTTAAATCTAATGATAGAGTCAAAGTGAAGTGGCAAAATTCACTTTGCATTGGATTGGATTGGTTTTATTTATCATAGATTCTAGCTCTTAAAGTCATTCTCCAGGTTTCATGCAAGATGTAAATGGTGGAATAATATTTTCAATCCTCTTAAAATATTATTCTAACCTCTATATTAGTGGTCTTTCCTACACTTTCATGCAAGATGTAAATGGTGGAATAATATTTTCAATCCTCTGAAAATATCATTCTAACTTTCATCTTAGTGATTTCTTCTACACTGGCATCTCTCATTGCACTTATTATTATTTTTTTTAATTAATTATATTTAAACTTCTTTTTATTTGGTTTAACAGAATATATAATTGAGATGAATCTCTCAATATACTTATTGTTTTATTTCTTAAATTAGTTGTATTTAAGCATCTAGTATATATATAATTGAGATGAATTGAAAAAGCAAAGGTGGGAGACCTAGGTTCTCAAATCTACATAATATTAAAATGTCTTACACTTATCTTTTCAATTATAACTTGATCGGAGACACTAGTGAGTCTAAAAAAAACCTACCTTTGACTTGATTAATTTGAGTCTTTAATACCCTCTAGGTTCATTCCCTCTATGTCTTTAAAATCCCGTGTTGGTCAATTTATTGAATTTTGTTTGGTTTTTTTTTTGACAGGTGTAACTAAATGATCATATTTCACGGTGAAACATTTTTTTATGTGCATGGCTTAACTATTGGTGTCAAGTTCGAAGCTTGCACATCACCATTCGCCATACGCCAATTAAGCTTCAAATCTAGAGTACCCTTTCCTACTACCTGAATGTGTGGCATCCCTATATGCACAAGGTGGCTTGTTTGATGTAATTATTGCATAACTAAATTATTATTACTCTTTTTCATCCCTATATTATTTATATTATATTATTTAATATCATAGGTGTATTAAATTTTTCAATAACATAAGTTTGAAACCCATGCCCTAAATAATATCATAGGTATATTATTCGGGAGAAGAGGCCGAGTTTCTAACCCATGCCCTAAATAATGTTATGTAATAAAAATTTGTCAAAGATAGTTTGAGATTATGGTTCATGTCATTTTAAATTTCTAGTAAAATTGAAACATGTGAGCACTATTTAATAAATAAGAGCCACAATGTATATATGTTATATTTCACAATCATTATCTAATAAAAAGAGCCCTAATGTATATATTGTTAGAAATAAAGATATGTGCTCGTTTTTTCATAGACAATATAGTAATATTTTTACCCAACCATAGGTATAAAGGCCACCTTTGAGCACCTTCCCCTTGACAAAAAAATAATTCTAGAAGAAGATCAATAGCCAACCAAGGTACCACACCTTTCTCCAAGGCTAGCGCACCAAGCAAGAATAACCAAAGACCAAGAAGAAATTTCAAACCATAACCAAGAGAAAGTCCAATCAAAAGCCAAAATCCCAATTGCAGCAGCTACACTCCCTCTCCAAACTTGCACACCACTAGTCTTATGCAGTTGTGAGTGAGTATCAAATGAGCTCCAGTGCCCTCTATTTATACTTCTCTATCTCTCTTGATTGGGCCGACTTCTCTTTTTGGAGGCTATAACTCAATATTAAATATTATCTTGAGCCGACTTGTCTTCTAGGGTTATTATCCAAAGTTTTAGGGTTTCTCTTGCTTCCCGAAATATTATAGTCTTGTCAAAAGTTACACGTGGAGGTTAATGCCTCCTGCAGTTACCATAATATCAACACTCCCGCCTAGCTAGGGAAGTATTAAAGGAAATGGTCTTGAGCACAAACAAACCATTCAACCAGTGACATCATCATAGCCACACAAGCTATCTCATGATCACGTAGATCAACTCACGAGAAACATCATCACTATTAGTATCATATGATAGCATCAACTACATCATCTCTCAAAGCCATACTCCATCTGAGTAATCGGGCATGATGTTGAACAAGTCACTCACTCCACAGAGTGATACAAGGACCATTCTTCTAATCCGGACATGAGTCCTAGAAGAATGATTGTCCCAACAGATGTTGAAAGCTACACCATTTGATACAGAGACCATTCCTACAGGAATGTCAATCTCGGACTATTTTCTAATAGGTTCATATGTACCATAGAGATCCATCTCTACCTATATGCCTTAGAAAATATCGGTCCCGGACCATTTTCCTAATCGGTCCACAATATGTTCCTTAGGAAAATACTAGTCCATGATACGTCCACAAACTGTCAACCTGGACCATTCTCCACAGAGAGAATGCATGTCCACCAACAATATGTTCTGTCTATACCATTATCCACCTAGAGAATGCCTATCCACCAACACACTGACTAGCCATTTAGCTGGAAATCAACTCCAACACTAGTGGTAGTCTCCATGGCAATCAGAACAATTCCATCCAATAGAACACAATTGTGTCTATCCATAGTAGTACACAACTACTACTGATTGGTACACAACCACTCCTAGTAGCACACGACTACTAATCAATGACACATAGTCACTATCAGTGGATCACATCCACCACAATAGCATACAACTAATGTCCAAAGACATACAGTCTCCACAACAATCATATCATCTGATATCAACCTGCATAAACAATATCATGATACAAACTGAGTCATCTGGACCATTCTTCCACTCACATCTGTAAGATCTAGAAGTGCATCTGCCCTGAGAAAGTAAAACATCAGCCATGGGCTATATGGACTATTCTTCCCAAGCATAGAAGAACAATTGTCCATGATTTATGAGCCTAGACCATTCACCTAACTATATCATTCCTCCGCCACTAATCACAGAGTAACCTGGAGAGAATGAGTTTGCCCTAGGAAATGACCATCTGGACCATTTCCTATGGAAATGATTGTCCTGCATCAACCTCCAAAACGGACCATTCTTCGAAACTGCTCACAACTATGAACTTCGAAAGAATGATTTCCCGACGAGGCAGGCCATTCTACTTGACCACTACTCAGAGTGACTTCCAAGAAGAATGATTGTCCTAGACCATTCCCCCACATCGGCTACAAGGGGAATTGTTTTCTATGGTACATCAACAATCTATCAAACCATTTTCATTACGAAAATGATTGTTCGATCTGGACCATTTTTCGAACTGGAAAATTACTGTCCGTCGAAAATATCGAACCACTTTCCGGACTAGAAATGAACTGCCCAACCTGGACCATTTTCTGAACTGGAAAATGATTGTCCATAAATCAATAACATATCAGTGCTCCCTCCCAACTTGGGAGTAATCACTTCCTTTTTCAATAAGGAAGTCATCTCCACGAGCCCCAACCTCTCCCTTAAGTACACAAACTTTTCATCTTGGATAGAGGCTTTACCAAAATATCTTCTATCTGCTCATCTGTGGAGATATACTGGAGAACCACTTCTCCCCTCTCGAATTTATCACAAAGAAAATAATGTTTGATCTCGATGTGCTTCGACCTGTCATGGAACATCAGGTTCTTTTAAAGCTTCACACAACTCTGATCATCACAATATATCATGGTCAAATCCAGCGCTTGAACAGACAGTCCATAAACCAACTTACGGAGCCACACTGCTTTTGTACAAACATCACAAGCTGCAATATACTATGCTTCTATAGTGCTGAGTGCAACCGACTTTTGTTTCATGCCATCCCATGACATCATGGCAAAGCTCAAACTGAAGAATATCCAAGTAGCACTTCTTCTGTCATCTGCACTCCCTTCCCAATCTGAATCGATAAATCCATGCAGTTGTATATCATAGCTTAAATGTCCCACAAAACAAATATCTAGCTCAGTATTCTTCAAATACATTAACGAGCCAATCAATTGTCGATACATATATGGGTTTACTATATTAGAGTCTCTCAACTTCTTCATATCTATCACCATGGGAGTTTGCCATGGATTTTAAATCCATCATCCAGGACTTCTGAAGAATCATTTCAATATACTTCCTATGTCATAGGAATTTTTCATCACGCTTCTGTTGTACATGAGAGGCTCTGCACCAAGTTTGCTTGAATCCATACAAGGTATTCTTCCATCTACATACAAGGGTCTCTTTCTGGTATACCTAAAAACCTTGAGGCTTCTCTACATACGCTTCTTCTATAATTACTCTGTTGAGAATAATATTCTTTACATTCATCTGATGTAAACTCCAACCCATGGACACTGCAGGAGATATAATGGCTCAGGTAGAGGTATATCTGATTACTAGAACAAGTTGTCATCATAGTCTTCTCCCTCCTATTGGGAGAACCCTCTAGCCCTGAGTATTGCCTTGTATATATCAATTCTTAAGTATTTTTCACAATTTCTCACATACATTGTTTTTCATCAAAGCTTCATTCCATTCCTTCTTCTTGATTGCTTCTAGTGGGTTCAAACTGGTGCAATTGGTTGTTCTGACTTTTCTTTCTTTCTTGGAATCTTCATGTTCTTCCTCATGTTTCTCTTCGATGTTGGAGTCCATGGAATATCCTATAGATTACATGCCCTTCTTTGCCAAAGGCTCCAACATTTCACCATAGGAACATAAAGGTAGATGGATAACCAAGGATATTCAAGGCTTCTTTTTGAACAAGACTTCTTCTTAACATGTGTTGTTTATCATGGATGCTACTTCGAATGAAGAACATGGATAGATACTTCGTAGTCTTTCTGGATTCTTCTTCAACGAATCATATCGTTGGGATTTAGCTCCCTCCTAATACCAACTTCATGCCTAAATGAGCAATATGCATACACTTCTTTTGGAATTCTATGATCAACTCCCTCCATCTGAGAGAGTCCATGCTTCCATATGTTGCATCTCTCTTTGATTTCTACAAAGTGTCACAAGCCTGTTCCAATTTCATTTTGATTTATGACTTACTTCGAGTCTGACTCCTCTGAGTCTCTTTAAGTTTGTTTCGATCTGTTATGATTGTTTCCCATCTGGTAGTTGTGTCATCCTTATAAACTTCTTCTATGGCAACTTTTGCAAATATTGTTCATCAAACATATTTCACAAGGGTACCTGGACAAAACAAAAACAACAAGAGCAAACAAGAAATATCTATCTAGAGGAGATATTAGTTCAACTTGTGAACAAGTACAATAAGCATCTATATCAATAGTATTTGTATGCAGTTGAGTATTCATTGCACCTAGCAATAATAGAATCTTTCAAAGACTGTTTTCACAATTTGTAATGTAGCAACTATCATCTTTGATATACACAAATTTGAAGCTTAACAATTTAATAAAACTTGGAACTTAAAGCCTCAACTGCTATGGAGGATGTGTTTGTTCCTCTGAATGCATTGAATCCAAGATTACAACTTGGACAAGGTCTCTAACGCTTTTCCTGCAAACACACTCACATTTTACTAGATGATATAACTTGGATAGCATATACAAGTGCATACCTTTGAAGTCTAGTAGCTTCGTCCAACTTGTCTTCCAACCTGAGACTAGATACCATCTTGACAAGAAGAGATTAGATTCAATGATTAGAATAAGCTAGAAACTCTAAAATTTCAACTTTGACCATAGAATCAATTTGATCATAAGTCAACCTTTGACTTTGGATTTGACCAGTCAACCTTTGACTTTGACCTTTCAAAGTTTGACTTTGACTTTGACCAAAAATTCTAACTTGACGGTTTTGCTAACTGAGGGTACCAAGAGGTGCGCTAGGATGGGGCGCACTAGGATCTCAAGGAATTAGGTCAAATTCTTCATCATAAGTGTTCGAACACAAGGTTTAGGGTTTGTTGCAACTGCATAATCAGAAAACCTAGCTACATCTATAATTGGTGCCATAACGAGCTTAACAAATAACTCCCCAATCTATCTTCCAGTGGTTAGACTGTTTGAAGATAGTGTGGGCCCATAATTTGTTAGAAATAAAGAGATGTACTTGTTTTTCCATAGACAATATAGAAATATTGTCACCCAACCATAGGCACAAAGGCCAACCCCGAGAACCTTACCCTTGACAAAAAGAATAATTTTGGAAGTAGACCAATAGCCAACCAAGGTAGTGCACCTTTCTCCAAGGCTAGCACACCAAGCAAGAATAACCAAAAACCAAACATAAAGTCCAAACCATAACCTAGAGAAAGTCTAATCAAAGGAAAAAATCTCAGTTGCAGCAGTTGCACTCCCTCTCCAAACTTGTGCACCACTAGTCTTATGTAGTTGCAAGTGAGTGTCAAATGAGCTCTAGCACCTTCTATTTATATTGCTCTATCTCACTTGACTGGGCCGAATTCTCTTTCTGGAGGCTAATAGTTCAATATTAAATATTATCTTGAGTCGACTTGTCTTCTAGGGTTATCATCCAATGTTTTAGGGTTTTCTTGCTTCCCAGAATATTCTAGTCTTGTCAAAGGTTACACGTGGAGGTTAATACCTCCCACAACTACCATAATATCAACATATATGTTATATTGCACAAGAATCTATCTTCTACATTTTATATACATGGGTTGAAATATCAACATGTAAATCCTCTCACCTAGATATATTTTTTCATGGATACATCATACATTTATGCATGCCCATCTTCGAAAATGGCCAAACAAGTTTCTACTTGTATCTTCCAACAATGTCAATGACTTTCAAAAGAATAATGATGTTATTTTAACCTCTTATTGGAATTTCATAATTGTCAAGCTAAGTTACTATATTATTATTTATGTGTTGCATAAATTCAATTGATATAAGATGATGATAAATGTAAAGTCTTTGTATTATGAAAAATTATTACTTATGTTAGAGATTCATGTTTTGTTTTTTTATTAATGATATGTTAGAGATTCATGTTTTTTTTATATATAAATATATTAATATCAATTATAATTTTTAAATATTTATATGCAAATATATATATACCCTATTTTTAAAATGTGTTGGATCCTTAAATCTATTAGAATATACTCTCTCTTTTCAAAAAGTGCATGTCTTTTTTCAAAATGCACATACCTATCAAAATAATCATCCATTTCTCAAATAAGATAATTCTAATTTCAATATTTTTATGTTCTCATTAACTTCATTACTATGAAAATCTTCTCTCATTTACCTTTTCAACACTCTCATTTACCTTTTCAGTGGTATGCTGGTTTTTAATAACAAAAGTTGTCAATAGCATGTAAAGGTCTCTATATGACATTTTTAATTAACATGTAAAGGTCTCTAGAAAAATCCATATTAATTATTTTTAATTTTGTTTTATTTATTTTAAAAATAAAGTTACTCTCTTTAATCCTAATTAATGTTGAGCAATAGAATGAGGCTAGAAAATGCCTCATGACATAGGGATATTTAGGGCGTGGATCTTCGTGGAATTCCTAAGGCCAAAGCTTCGATAAGGACTCCCAACTAACACCCGAGTCGAGGGGATATATATATACATTAGAGTATAGCGTTAGTCATACTAAAATAACATCATTCTTAAGAATCTCTCTCTCTTAGATCAATGCTTTTCATAAAATCATTATCTAATTGGTCATGCTCATGGTGCCATAGTTGGTGGTCTTATATATTGTTGTTTTCTAAAATCTATGTGGTTGTTATCTAATCTAGTTGTTGTGCCCTTTGTTAATTATTATTATGGGTAGGTTGCCTCTATCCAAAGGTCAACCTTTCATTATATTTGTTGTTGCTAAAATTGTTTTACTTATTTTCTATTTAATAATTTTTTAAATTCTCCTCATCCTTGTGTGAAGGGGTTGAATCTTTTATTTCTAAATTATATTTGAAATTAAAGCTTTCTCTACAATCTTTTATAATTTTTTATTTAAATTTAATTTTAATATTTTCTCAATGTATTGTTCATTCCATACAATCTCATATATATTCTAAAATTCTAAAACCTAGGTTTTTCATGCTATCGTTGTTTCAATCCACTAATGAAATTGTTGATCTTAACTGCTCATAGTTCATGTAGTTCACATATTTAAATTTACAAATTTATGTTTATTCTCGTAGTAAAATGTTATCATGGATCCTTACATCAATTTGTGAATCTATTAATCTTTTATTCATAATAGAAATATTATTATACATTCTTACATCAAATTGTAGAATCCATTAAGTGTTTTATTCATAACAGTATTTTTTTTAATATTGTTCAAACTTTCAACATGTGATAGTGTCTATGTTAGGTCTTTTTGTTGTCACATAGTGATCTCACCATAGAGTTGTTTTATTAGTGAATTGATAAATTGTTAATTTTTTTTTCGTGTTTTAAAAAAGTTGTAAAGGTTGAAATACTTCTACATTTCTTTTTAAAAAGTTTCTATATGTTGTTCGACAACACATGTATTCCAACAGAGGATGAACATTTTCAGTAACCACTCACACAACCATATAAAAAATCAACACACTGATGTTTTTATGTGGTAAAATCCATGTGGGGAAACTATTGATATTATGGTAGTTGTGGGAGGTATTAACCTCCACTTGTGACCTTTGATGAGATTAGAATATTCCAAGAAGCAAGAAGAACCCTAAAAGACTTGGACATAACCCTAGAAGTAAAGTCGGCTGAAGAGAATATTTTATATTGAGTCTTTAACCTCCAGAAAGAGAATTCGACCCAGACAGCCTGGAAAGAGCAGTATAAATATAAGGCGTCATAGCTCATTTGATACACACAAGTCACAACTACAGAAATACAGTAGTATGCAAGTATGGGGAGTAGTTGCAACAACAGTTACTGCAACCTGTAATTTTGGTCTTTCTGGGTTGGACTTTCTGATCAGTCTTGGTTATCTTTGTTTGGTGCATTAGACTTGATTGGATATTGAATTTCTACCGTAATTCTTCTCTCTATCAAGGTAAAGGTGCTCGAGGGTGGCATTCGTGCCTATGGTTGGGTGACAATATTGCTATATTGTCTATGGTTAAACGAGCACACCCACTTTTCTAACAGGTTATGGGCCCACACCTCCTTCATTCAATCTAACCACTGGAAGGAAGCTAAGTCATAAGGTTATCAAGCTCGTTGAAGAACTATCACTAGGGTTTCTAGTAGGTGCAGTTACTGAAGCACTGTTACTAGGGTTACTAGCAGGTGCAGTTGTAAAAACCCTAAAACTCTTGCCCAACACCTTATGATGGAACACCTTACTCAAGGAGAAGATATTCTAGTGCACCTTAGTCCAACACACCTCTTGACACTCTCAGAAGGGAAAAAACATCAAGGTTGATATTTTGGGTCAAAGTCAAAGTTTGACCAATTATCAGTCAACATAAATTATGAATGAAAAGACCATAGATGATTTTAGGGGCGAAATTTCGCCCATGGGCGAAATTTAGGGGCTTCCAATTTTTTATTGGGCTAATTTTTTGTATTAAAGTGATTTTTTAAAACTTATATCATTAGCCCATAATTTATTTTAGGGGAAAAATCATGTACAGGGTTAGCCCATGTTTTTAGGAGAGATTGAGGAAAAAAAATTATATTTTGCCCCTGCAATTTGGAAGGACAAGCTTCCATTAGCCAAATTTCTAGAAGTATGGGAATTTTTGATAACTTCTTCACCCACCCATTTGGTAAAATCGGGGTTTATGGTTTAATTCGCCCAGATTTTGTGGTATGGACACTGGGTAGCTACATTTTGGCCCTCGCACCTGGTATAAATTGTATGGGATTTGCTCTCTCTAGTGACCATCCTGAAAATATCTAATTCCCCAAGGCCTGGTTCACATATATTGAATTTTCGTGCTTATTTCCCCTCGACGGAACGGAAAAAAGGGCAAGAGTCAGAGATGCTAGTGGTGGAGCCGCCTGTTCAGAGCAGAAGAAACTAGAATTTGTTACAGTTATTAGCCTAGTGGAGCCGCCTGTTCAGAGCAGA
>ML820586.1:106419-125678 GCA_009831015.1 Picea engelmannii
CCTGTATATATTAATGTCATATTTTTAGTCTAGTATTAGGTTAGGTTAGTCATATAACATTGTATTCTTATGTGATGTTGTTTCTCTCAATTTTTTATAATCACACGCAATTCTAGATGTAGTGATTAACTCTAGTTTGTAGTCAAACAATGAAAAATGAGAACATGCCAAAGTGTCTTAGAAAATAAAACCGTGACCACTGTAAGTAGCATAAAATTGTGACCATTGTATGTAGATGCAAATCAACACATCATAATTCAAACCAACCCAACCCAATTGTGGATGACAAGTGGTTGGAATTCATTTTTTAGTGGTGAATTTCAAAGATTGACATTTTCTCTACAAAACAACTTAGAGGCTACTGTATGGTGTCGAGTGATTCAAGTTTGAGAAATTTTGACCACTTTCATTAAATGGTGTGTATTTATTTTCCACGGTGATTCAGTACACACTACTCTAATGTACAAATTGAAGCATATCGATCTTAATAGTTAATCCTTAATAATAATAAAAAGCATGTCAAAATAGTCAAAGAAATAATTGTGAGGATTGTAGGTCACTGTAAATAAACATATCATAATCGAAAGGAGTAGCTAAAATATCATGAAGGAGTAGATAAAATATAAAAATTTGACAACTTACTGTTTGGTATGGTGTAGGTAAGACAATTATTTGTCAATACAAGGATTTGTCACTATGAACGAAAATGACAGGAAGCTTGCTCAGTTAAGAGCAGCATTAGAGGCAAGGGGCAATGGAAAATGTTATTTCCCTTGCTATGATTGCAGGGGCTTGCAAAGAAAAAGACCTTTAATAACAACAACTGAAAGACATTGTAGGGAGAAGGGGCAGGCCGAAGGGGGTTATGAATACCGTCCCTTGGTAAGAGGATTCAATATTTAATATATTCTCTGTAATAATCATCATGTCATGAATTTTGGTAATATTTCTTATTAGGATTTTTATATTTTCTATACACACTAACTTTTCTACGTTGTTTTTAAATATATAGATGATGCCCCCAAAATGTTAACCTCCAGAGATTTATTTGCCAAGTACTAGCAGAAATACTCCTTTATAGGGTGATGAACTTCGAAATGAGAATATTGAAGCTACTGATCAAGTTATTAATGATGATATGGATGGAGATAACGTTAGGGATTCAAATCAGGAAGATGAGATACATAGATTGATCCAAGACACATTTGCTCCAATGGATGAGGACAACCAGGATGATACTCACGATGTCGATCCTCTACTCAAGAAGTCACGTTAACCTCTTTATGAAGGCTCAACAACAAATCTATTATCTGCTATATTGTTGTTGGTATACTTGAATGTTTTGAATGGTTTATCAAACACATGCCTCACACATATACTAAGGTATTCAATTTGTTAATTGTTTATGCCTGGATGTTCACAAATACTTAAAAGGTTCAATTTTTTCCTATATTGCTATTGTTTTCTAATTTGTAAATTAGTATGGATGCGATATTGATGAATAATATTGGTTACATTGACTTATTGTTTTGAATTTTGTAGATTTTTAGGTGAATTTCTATTACCGATGTCAAATATTTTTCCACACACATATCGAGAAATATTTGTGATTATGAAAGAAATTGGAATGGACTATCAACCTATTGATGCATGTCCTAATGATCATATCATATACTATGGAAAATATTCATTAGAAAATGAATGCCCACAATGTCAAATAAGTAGATATCGAATCGATAAAGCATCAAATAAGGTGTCGTTCAAAGTTATTCGTTATATTTCGATAATTCCACATTTTCAGTGGTTGTTCAGGTGCCAAAGTATAGCACCGTTTATGCATTTCCATGCAAAGAACAGAAGTCGAGATGATGTTCTTCGAATGCTTGCAGATGGTTCTGCACTGAAGTACATCGAAGAAAAGTGTCCAATTTTTAAAGAAGAACCTCATAATGTTAGACTTTCATTGGCAGCTAATGATGTCAATCCATTTGGAGAGCTTCGTTCTAAGTACTCAGTGTGGCCTATTTTTGTTATAAAAAATAATGTTCCTCCTTGGATGTCGATCAAGAGAGAGCACACAATGTTGGAAATGATTGTTCTGGGTATTTAATTATCTTTTATTATCTTTAAAGTATGACAAAATATTTCATTTATTTGTTTCGTTCATGGTAATTATTTCTTTTATATATAACGACATCTAGATAAGTATAATTAATCATGCAGTATGTTGAACCAATTAGGTAAGTACCAGGTTAAAGATATGAACATATATATTGAGCCTCTTATCAATGAGTTTTTGAAGTTATGGGATGGCGTCACTATGTATGACATCTCTAGACCAATAGGGAAAAAACGATTTCAATTCCATGGAACACTATCATGGACAATTCATGATGCTTCCGAGTTAACACATTTTTGTGGTATATTGTTACTTTATTTTGTGATTTAATATTATATATATTTATTGAAAATATCATGCATTATTTTAAATTGTAACTCTAATTTGATGCTACATTGATTCATATATCTTGTAGGTCTTCAAACAAAGGGTAAATTTCCATGCTCAGTTTGTGGTCCCAGGATAAAATCGCATCGTTCAAGGAGTTTAGGAAAGGAAGTGTTTGATGAGTTATCAAACTACAGACAAATAAAAGTTCAATGGTAAAGAAGAGAATGGAAAAAAAACCACGAAGAAGGACACCTCGCCTATGGAAGTTGGAATATATTAGAAATCATCAAGGTATGCAAATTATTTATGTATGACATATTATATAAATCTTTAGTTAATTTCATTAGTATTAATTTCATTTTGTTTGATTAATTAGTGTTAATTTCAATTTGTTGATGTTTCATGAATGTCGTTAAGGAACGAATGGGCTTCCACGAGGAATGAAAAGTTACCCAATGCAATTTAGTAGATTTCCATACTACGAGCACCTACAAATAGTTCATCTGTTTGATACAATGTATATCGGGAAGAACATAACAAAATTGTTATGGAGAATATTAGATGGAAGGGCTAACAAAGAGAGAATTGGAAAGATTTTTTGTGACATCCAAGAAGCTAATCACGCATTGCGAAGTGTTATTATTAATTCTAATGGCGATGGTCATGAACATAATACTAGTCTTCCTTGGTTATTGACAGAGCAACGGAGAAATATTGTAAAAGAGGTCATTCGAAAAATTAGGTTTCTAATGGGGTTTTCGTCGAACATACAAAATATCTTAACAAAAAAAGGTGATTTTGGTGGGGTTAAAACACATGAATGACATACATTCATTAAGGTAATTAGTAGGTTATAATATATTTCCTTATTGGTATGCAGTTTTTGGAAACAAATAATAATTATTTGTTTTTTGTTACAGTATGTTCTACCTTCATCTCTCCCACATGACTTTGACAACAACATAAAACAAATTATTTATGTACTTGGCAAATACATGAGGTAAGTATTGTTTTATAAGGAAAATGTACTTCTTATGTCATTTGTAGTGGAACGTATTGACATATTATGTTTTATCTACAAATTTATGTATGCCTTGATATTATTTTATTGCATTGACATTTGTAGGTGGCTATCTGTTATCACTGAAATTTCGTCCGCACAAGGTTACAAGAACTCAGCATCGTCAATCAGTAATGAAGTCAAAAAACTATACAAAGTAGTGAAAAATTGAAGAGCGCTTTGCAGACATTGGGCGTGCACGCACATGCGCGGAACAAGAACGTAGAAAGCGCACATATGCGCACGATGAGCGACTGTTAGCGCAAAAATCCATGCACCTACTAAACGACACATTTATGAAAGTGGTCGGCCTCCCAACCACTTATGGTTCATCTCCCAAGCTGATTTGACCCTCAAATCTAAGCTGAATCCGATTGGTGGGCTGGTCAAAGACCTAATAATTCCCTAAATGGCCTCTTTTCACACTACAAAGCAGTTACACAATAACCCAATGCAATGCTATAAAAAGCCATGAATGCACCTCATTTTCTCAAGGAATTCAAAGTAATGTTATGATGCCTATATTGTTTTAAGGACTCCATCCTTGACAAGAGCACATTGGCACCATTACATTGGGAAATCCACCTCTCCATTGAGTGGATTTGCAAAGAGTTCTTTCATCACCATTTTTCATTTTCTTTGTTGTAAGAAGAGCCAACTAGTGAGGGTCCAAGAGCCATCCCTTGGAGGAAGAAGGGACTCATAGTCCCCTTTCTTATTGGTGCTTTGTTTTCATCAATAGATCAGCCTCAAAACATTGGTGACATGGGTCTTTTTGTTCTTGTTATCTCTATGTACTTGTGCTCATAATTTTAATTTTTATTAGTTTAATTCTTAATTATAGTTTTGTTTTTCTTTCTCTAACTCTTTTCTCTACAGTTGTCCTGCTCAACAGACCCAACTGAGCTTGCAAGCACCTCTTATTTGCTCACCAAGGTGACGAAAGAGGTGCAAAAGATTGGCGACTCCACTAGGGAAAGGTATCAATTTCCTACCTCATTTGGGTTTATTTTTCTCTTCTTTTAGTTTGTTTAACTTGCAGGTGCACTAACCGGCCTAAGCCAACCTGCCAATCAACCAATTCCAAGTTGAATTGAGAGAAATCCACTCGGATTTTTCATTCTCGGCCGTGTGCCACATATGCGTGGGTTTTTTAACCCAAAGACACGCATCGTGCGCCCATGTGCCTGAATCACGTTTCTGTTCTGCGCACGTGTGCTTTTTATCTTATCTCTTCTCGTGCGCATGTGCTCTGTGCACCTCTGTCTCCACTGGGACCCGTGCATCTGAGCAAAACTTCACATTGTAAGTTGATTGAAATGTGGGGAAGGCCATCTGCCCTCTTAAAAATGATGTCAAGCATGTTGTAAAGCTGCACCACACTTAGTCCCCTCATCATATAAAGGGGTTAGTCAAACACACATAGGCACTTAGGAGGATAAAATTAATTTCCCTTATTTGCTTTTTGCCACATGGATGGCTTGTTTTGACTTATAATATAAGTTGGAAATCATTTTTAATCACATTTAACTCACATTGGGACTAGAAGTTGAATTACAAATCGCTTAGTATGCTCTTCTCTCGCGCCTTCAAGCGACCTTGAGAATCAGAAAAAGATTGTGAAACGATTTCATCTCCCTTAAGAACATTAAAACCTTTAGCAGAGGACAACAACCCTTTTTTGGGATTCCTATTAGTTTGTTTTTTTTCAAACACATCTTAATATTGTAACGGGCCCATACATGCCCACATGCTACAAAGATAGGGTAGTGTTTGAAATTTTTCTTTCTTAGATCAAAACACTAGGGAAGTTTAAAGGTTTGTAACGGACCCATACATGCCCACATGTTCAATCTAGGATAGTTTCAAAGATTTTCTTAGATTACATCACAATAGGGAGTTAAAGGATAGTAATAGACCCACATGTCCACATGCTAGCTTCCTAGGGATTTTGAATTACGCAAGGATGTACCAAAGACACTTAGTTAATTAGGTAATCAAACTCTTGTAAGGACCAAGCGAAGTCCACATGCAGCAAGGTGACATCTAAATCACTAAAAAATGGCACACTTTCACTCACACACAAAATTCACTTATCACTCACATAGCTTCTTCTTGAAACGTGGAGGTCAAAGTAAGTTTCCTCCCAAGGGATTTTGAAAGTACCCCATCTTTTCTTGACGGGACTATCCACTCCCATTTTTAAATCAATGAGGTTGGTTTGCACCCCCAACCTCTCAAAACAACTACATCTAAAATCTTTCTAAAAACTCACTAATTTTTCCTCCATAGGAGGTGACAAAAGAAATTTTTTAGTCTAGGTAGGATTTCGGGGATAGGCATCCAAATAACTCCCCATTATCTGGTTCTCACATTGTCAAAACATAGAGGTTGTCAAATAGGGAGCTGAAAATCCTCCAAGTCAAGTGTTCCAATCACCATAAGGCAGGGAGATACCCGTGAAGGGTTGAAGGCCAAGGTTCGGTTGTTCTGTGCGTCCCCCCTTGAGGCACCCACCTCTTGGATGGGATCCAGCCCGTGACCCATTTCTTAGGCCGAAAATCTAAATGCCTCACTTTGACCGAGGTACCTAGTGACTAACTTTAGGACATCTACCCAGGTGGTGATTGTGGGCTGCAATTGCACCTTGGTTGGATTTTGTGTGGCTATTGGGAAATATCGCCAGCTCTTTCGGGATATGCCCCTTTTACCCCTCATTATAACCAATTATTCCATCATTCAGTAGTTTCTCTTCCGGTGACTTCAGACCCCACTGTTGAGTACTATTGGAAGGTCCAGTGCTATTTGAGAGGAAGGATGTTACATCTTCTAGGACATGAGCATTTGCTTTATTTTTTATTCCCCCACGAGGACAAAACCCACTTACCCACATATATGCTTCTTTCTCATTTTATGTATAATGCACATCTGATTACAGTTTGATTTGGATATATATATATATATATATATATATATATATTGTGTAAACAGTCAACACAAAAGGCTCTTGTTTCTATATTTCTCTCACCACTTTTTGCACATATTCACACAGCTATTCTGACATCATAGGGGAACCACAGAACCCCCGTCGTTCACGACACTTACTCAACCTCCCTCCTATATTAGGGGGAGTCTCTGGTCGTGCCCTCTCATCGACACCTCCTTCACACACTCCTATGAGTACTACTATCTTAGGATCAACTTTGCTTGGTTCTACATTACTTGGGTCAACTTCCCAAGGTCATTCATTCACTCGCTCTCCTTTACACAGAAGCGGAGGACCCACTTCTTCTCAAGGAGGGAGCACCAACCCACCTAGTCCCCATCATGGGTCAGGTTCACAACACACTATGGCCGGAGCTAATCCTCCCCCGCCACTGAAGATTCCATATTTGGCCTCTCTCAACATACCAGATCTCACTAAACTCACCAATGATCCCATATTGCATGATCCCACATGGCCTGCAATGCCAACCAAACTACCTTCAGACATACCAAAATTTGAAGGAAAGGCAGTGGATGACCCTGCCAACCATGTCATGACCTTTTTCACCTATGGTGCTCCTCCAACAACATTATGGATGACTCCATCAGACTGCGATTATTTCAACGCACACTCACTGGCCCATCGGCTAAATAGTATGTTGAAGAAAAATTGGGCTCTCACGCAACCTTTGAGTCATTGGCCAAAGCATTCTTGACCTTCTTTCAATTACCCATCCACCACGACAATGGTCTAGAACTACTTTCTAATTTCAAACAAACCTCAACCACAAACATCGCTGACCACATTCACGAGTGGCGTAGGCGACATAGTTTGTGTAAAGAAAAAACCACCAAGCAACAGTGTCTCAACTGGTTTCTTAGATCACTTGTCTCTCTCCTTGGAAAGGATGTATCTTCCACCTTCCCTCAATCCGAAGAGGAAGCCATTAGTAAAGCCCAACAGTATGACATCATCTATGCACAGTCAGGATACTTATACATGGTACTTCCCGATCTTCCAAAACCTGTGCCATTTGGTCAAGAAAAACCTGGGATGTCTCACTCAGTAGACGGACTAATAGGTGCCACCACACACCATGGTCCACAACCCCAACCACCACCGATGTATGGAACACCTCAATACCCCCCAGCATACGGGGGCACTCCTTATTACCCCCCACTCCCTTATCAACAACCATACCTTGCTGCTATACCTCCACCCATCAGTGGACCACCACCGACACCCCCCATACATCCACCTATTCCCATGAATAGTGGTACTCCCTCAACATCAGCTTATAGTACTAGTGAAATCACTACGCCTTCCTATGTACCTTATGGATCGGTACCACCACAAAATCCATACTTCCCATTTCCTGGTCCTCCACAACCCATGGCTCCCCCACATCCTCATGTGGGGGTAAATTTTGTTCAACCCTCTGTTGCTCAACAATACCAAACTTTTGAACAGTTGAACACAGCCAATCCAACTCATCCATCGAACAATGCTAAGAAGAAAGGACGGAACAGGAATAACAACAACCCAGGTCAAGGCAAGAATCAACCCCCACAACACCAACCAACTGGGGGCAACCAGAACCAAGGGAACCAAAACCCCCAAGGAGGCAATAATAATAAACGCCAAGGGAGAAATAATGTTAAAAACATATTCCCTTGTGCCCTTTGCGGTGAGTTCAGCCATTAAACTCATCATTGCCCCCAGATCATTGATTTCAAACGGTTGAAAGATTCTGGTAGTCTTCCCCATTCTCCTGCACAACCTGCCCCTTAGCAGGCACCACAACAATATGTGCAACGACCCCCTCCCACCGTGCTGCAAAATCCTATTCCACATCAAGGTGTGATAAACACCCAACAGGACACACAACACCCCCCACCTCAGGTGGGACAATACCTCAACCCCAACAACCCAACAAAGCGTACAATTCTCCTCACCAGTGAGGAAGAAATCCTTCTGCAAACGCATAGTCGTCAGTATCATACACCCATTGAGTCTCCTTCCATCCCTCCAGAAACAAACCCTCCACCATCGGGACCCCCATTGGTGATCCCTCTCCCTTCCGTCGAAACACCGATTTGCATCCCTCGCATTCCATTGTGTAGGAATGTACACAACCCACAGGCTAGGGAAGCTCATAACTATAGTTTGGTAGACGACTTAGCACAATCCCTAGCTGCCATGTCAGTCTTGGAAGTCCTCCAGACTTGTCCTACTCAGCGGAAATCACTTCTTTCCGCCTTGGGGGCAGTCGACCCTGCAGATACCCGACTCATCACCTTTGATCTTGATAGCGGAGAACCTCGTCTTCCCACCTTGATCGCTTTTCAAATACCAATGAAAATACAGAACATCACAGTTCATCGATGTATCATCGATGAAGGAGCATCTACGTAATGCATCATGTCCAAAACAGTATGGCATAAACTTGGTTCCCCAGAACTCATACCCTCTGCCATCACATTACGAGCTTATGACAGACGACCATCCTCTCCTGAAGGGCTCTTCCAAAATGTCCCCGTTGAACTCGGGGGCAAGAATATTCTCATCTATATCGAAGTTATCAACACCCTGCTCAATTATAATATCTTGTTCGGTTGTAGCTACATGTACGCTATGAAGGCAGTGGCATCTTCTGTCTTTCGGACAATGATGTTCCCCCACAATGGGAAGATCATGACCATCGACCAAGTCTCACATTATGAGCCTAACCCATCTACCAACCTCGATAACATTCTTCCTCTCATCCACACAAACCAAGACGCATATCCACTTGTCGAAATGGGTCCTGGGATTTTTAAAGATCCATCCTTGCTAGGGACATACCATGGAGCACCACCACTCCTTCATCCCACTAATCAAGTATCTGTCATATCATCTAATGGAACTCACACAGAGGATGCTCTTCCTCCTCAGGAGGCTTCAGTCATTCCTGACGTCCCAATAGTCACAGAACCACTACCGTCGGAGCCTCCTGCGCACTCGTCGACCTCAACAGTCCACAAATCTACATCCCCTCAAGGGCATAGTCTCGTTTGGGAGACAGTCCCCCAACCCCTCACTCAAATTCCCTTCTTTTACCCTCCACCGGGTATAGAAGATTTTCAGGTAGCCGCAATGCTCACACTACCTAATATGGTGTTAGCAATCCCAATATGGTATTTACACCCACCTGAGATAGTCCCTCAACCATCCCTTCCCCCACATGAAGGAATCCCCATGACGATTCCCATCCTTACCCCCACCACTCCCCCACTCACTAATCCCCCTGTTACAGCTGGGGGCAGGAGAAAGAAGAAGGAGCCCACCGCTCCACTTCCTCCACGCATTCCACCACCTTGCGCACTATGTGAGAAAGAGGGCCACCAAACCAACAATTGTCCATCACTACCTGAATTACGGAATTTGATCCCCCTCAATCCCACTCCCCCAACACCCGCCACTACTACTAGTCCCACCACTACCACCCACCCTTCTAGTAGTAAAGGGTTGAGGACCAAATACGCTTGTGCTATATGTTCAGAGTATGGCCATTATACCCATCATTGCCCAACACTGCCATGCTTCCGGCAAACATTAGCCACAGTGCGCCAGAACTTCCAGAACAATCCCAGCCCTGCTACATCCTCCTCAACAAATATCACTGACATTCGTTATGTCACCACTTTAGTCAATGAACGCATGAGATGCCCTTGCTCTCTCTACGATTCATTAGCTCATTTTACATACCAGTATCCTATGATCCTTGAATACAGGCAACATCAATTGGCCCTGCTTCACCAACCCGCAGAGGCGATAATTGACATTACCTCGTCACTAGAGGATCTTCATGTCATTTCTCCTGAACCTGAGGCACTTACAACACCTCCATGGTTCTTAGATGACGTATCTGAGGATTTACCCCCCAACCCCCCCAACTCTCCTGCCCATTCCCCTATGGACACTCTCCACCCAACCACCATGGGTACCCCTCAGTACTTCAATATATGGTTTATGTCGAGTGAACCCTCACCGTCTCCTAGAATTGTTCCCCCTGCTTCTTCATTAGGGGGAAACCACACTGTCACCGAGATCACTCCTCACGACCCCTTGTATTCCCGGTGTTTCCAATGCGACGAGGAAATACTGGAAGAGTTAAACCACTCGTACTCTCCCTGGGATGCGCTACATCACCGCACACTCTTCTCTCCACGGGAAGCCCCCATGCCTCCTAACCAACACCCCATTTACGCGGTCGAAACTAAAGATTTTATCCCATCAGGGCCTATCGATTGGTTCAACAATCCCATTCCTTCTCCTGATGTGTTTGAAGAAGGCAACATGGCCAACATTTCCCCCACCATCAAAATCGACATTTCCATTAAAAATGGCATCGTCGAAGAAATCATCATTGGCGCTGCTTGCACTCCTCAAGAAATCGATGCATATAAAGCCCTCTTCCAGGAATGTAGGGATATTTTTGCCTGGTCATACACGGAAATGACTGGACTCAATCCCTCTATTGTCGAACATCGCATCGACACCTGGCCCGACATCACACTAGTTCACCAAAAACAACGACCGCTACACCCATCCAAAGCCGCGGATATCAAAGCCGAAATTGACAAATTACGCGTTGTCGGGTTTATTTACCCTATCACTTATACCTCATGGGTTTCCAACCTTGTACCCGTCGACAAAAAATAGGGAACTATTCGTGTTTGCACAGACTTTCGCGATCTCAATAATGCATGTCCCAAAGACAACTTTCCAACACCTTTCATCGATCAAATTATCGACGGCTGCACCGGCCACGAGGCTCTCTCCTTTATGGATGGTTTCTCTGGCTATAATCAAATTCAAATCCACCCAGCTGATCAGTATAAAACCACATTCACTACCCTGTGGGGTACTTTTGCATATTGTGTCATGCCTTTCGGCTTAAATAATGTCGGTGCAACTTTCCAGCGGACGATGACATACATCTTCCATGATCTGGCTAAAATCATCCTCGCCTACTTGGACAACCTCACAGCTCGATCCAAGAAACGCACCCAGCATATCGATGATTTATGAATCATCTTTCAGTGGTGTTGTCAGTACAACATCCGCTTGAATCCTCTCAAGTGTGTGTTCTGTGTCACTGCAGGGCGCCTCCTCAGTTTTATTGTTTCCCAAAGCGGTATTACCGTGGACCCCCTCAAAGTCCAAGCTATCACCGAAATTCCACCTCCCGGGAATTTACGACAACTTCAGAGTCTTCAGGGAAAATCTAATTTTCTTAGACGCTTTGTCCCCGATTACGCCATACGCACACATGGTTTCCTCCGCTTACTACGTCACGACATCCCATTTCATTGGGATGACCACACCCAACAGTCATTTGACGATCTTAAAGCAGTGCTTTCAAATGCACCTTTAATTAGTGCACCTAACTATAATCGCGACTACATCCTCTATGTATCAACATCAGCTGTATCAGTAGCTGGCGTCCTCGTCCAGCTCGGAGATGAAAATCGTGAACACGTCATTTATTACATTAGTAAGAACCTTTCAGGACCACCCTTGAAGTATAAACACTAAGAGAAACTTTCTCTTACAGTTGTCCTCGTAGTCCAGAAACTACGCCATTACATTCTACTTCGCACCACAAAGGTCATCACAGATTCCAACCCTATGTAGTACTTGCTCAGCCATCTTCAAGTTAACGGCAAATTCGCTCGATGGATCGTTATCCTTCAGGAGTATGACCTTGAGTTCTCAACACCTAAGAGTAATAAGGCCCTCGTTCTCACCGAACTTGTCACGGCCCTCCCCTCTGACACCACCAGTACCCCCGTCAATACCGACTTCCCCGATGAACATCTCTTTTACATTACTTCGGTTGATCCTTGGTACGACGACCTTCTCGTCTACCTCCGAACTCAAAAGTTCAATAACCACCTTTCATGGGATGATCGTCGACGTATTCGCCATCAGGCCCCCTGCTACCTTCTCATCGGAGACATCCTATACCGGCGGGGCGTCGACACCATTCTTCGTCGATGCCTGACTATTGACGAGGTCGATAGAGTCCTAAACGCCTGCCACAGCGGCGCATGTGGGGGCCATCTTTTGGGTATATCCACTACTCAAAATATTATCTGAGCCAGTTACTTTTGGCCTACCTTGTTTCATGATTGCATTCATGCCGTGAAACGATGTGAGCAATGTCAACTCTACGCCAACAAAGCCCGAGCTCCCCCTGCTCTTCTTCACCCTGTCATAGCTGTCGACCCTTTTTGAAAATGGGGCATCGAATTTATGACTTGTAATCCCCCCTCCAAAAATGGCCACAAATACATCGTTGTTGTCGTTGATTACTTCACCAAATGGGCCGAAGCTATGCCCACTTTCAACAACACCGCTGACACTGCAGCACGTTTTTTCTTTAACCACGTCATATCCCGCTTTGGAGCACCCCTCCAACTCGTTTCAGATCATGGCAAACACTTCGATAATGAGATCTTCGCTGAACTCTCATCTCGATTAGGCTTCTCTCATGAGTTTGTGTCACCATATTACCCTCAGTCAAACGGACAGGTCGAGGTAGTTAACAAAGTCCTCAAGACCATGTTATAGTGCATGATTAATAAACATAAAACCAATTGGCATCATATGTTATTTTCTGCGCTCTGGGCTTATTGAATGGTTGTGAAAATTTCTACTGGTTTCACACCGTTCCATTTAGTCCATGGGGTTGAGGCAACTCTTCCCATCGAGTGCGAAATTCTCACCTTACGCACTGCAATTGAGCTATTACCTAACACTGCTCCAATGGAGCAATACTTGCTGAACTTGGAGTCTCTGGATGAAGATCGTCGATCTTCCTTACATAACAATGAGGCAGCTAAAAAATGATCCAAGGCTACCTTTGATCTCCATGTCAACCTTCGATCATTTCGCGAAGGCGACCTTGTCCTGGATTATGACATCGCTCACGATACCTTTGGCCATGGAAAATTCAAATCACTTTGGCATGGCCCTTACATTATCCAACATTGCCTCACCAAAGGCGCATACATCCTGGCCTCCCCCGAAGGCCTCTCTCTCAAGGAACCCGTCAATGGGTTGTATCTCAAGAAATTTTATGCTTAAAAGTAGTCATTCTACTTTAGGTTATTTCTTTTTCTAGCGTTTTTAATCTTTTTTCTCCTTCCCTCATGTCTAAACTATTTGTTGTGCTATTGACAGATGATTCCTCCACTAGCCTACCACATTGGTTATGCCGACGGCGCCACCCGTTGGACACAAAATCTCGCTTCGGCTGCTTGTGCTCTTTACACCCCCTCACATGAAATGCTCCATTCAAGAGGCCTATGTTTGGGGTCAGCAACCAAAAACCAAGCCGAATACACTGTTGTCATTGGCCTCCTGGCCGACGCCCAGCATCATCATATTCGTCACCTTAGTGTCTTCCTCGACTCTCAACTAGTCGTTCTCCATCTCAACAATGTGTACCGTGTACGCGATCCGTGCCTCTTTCGCAAATACCTGCAGGTTAGGATGTTATCTCAACATTTTGATTCCATTACATTTACACATATTCCAAGACAATTAAATCAACTAACAGATCACATAGTTAACATAGTGTTAGATTGGCATATATCACATCAAGCTACACATACATAAAACATATCACAAAACATGTCACAACATATCTATAGAATGGACGTAATTAACTCACCAACAAAAAACATGTAGACAACATATGGATCTCAAAATATGTATACTCATGTATATATAAAAGCCCATCAGGCCATCCGAATGTTTACATACAAAAATACATGTATCTGCAGGCCAATGCAGCACCTCGGTACAAAAATGGGCTCACCAGCCTATATACAACAAAACAAAAAGATATACATCATGCACCACTCATGGTGCCTCTATCGCTCCACCACCTACTCCTCCCTCAGGCGGTGGAGGCCCACCACCACCTGCCTCAGGCGGTGGAGGTCCACCCCTTACAGGACCCTCCTACCCCGACAGCAAGCGTCCACTCATCATAGAAGCAACCACCGCTACTCGTCGCACTAAGGACCGCCATGGTGGCGGTACCCCCACACACTGCTCCAGGAAACTCTCGTTCTGGATGCGCAACCACATGCCCTCTGGCACATCCTGTAAACCCATCTCCAGACAACGGTGTATATCATCAAAATCCACTCCGGCCACCGCCGGAGGAGCGTGTGATGGCCCCACACTAGGGTCATAGAACCGACGCCTCCTCGCTACCCTCTCTGGCTTAGCTGGTTTCCCTGTGGCATCCTCCCGCCGACGTCTCTCTCCCCGCGACAGTCTCTCCAGCTCCCGACGAGCCGACGCTCTCTGCAACTCTACCTCGCGCCCACGAGGTGCCACATATGCACATACAAACAAACAACAGATAGTATCAGCATCTATATCATAAACATATGGACAACTATCTCAAAATATATACATATCTACATTATCAATCCACATACCTCGATGATCGAAAACATCCCCCGGAGGTAGCACCATATCTGGATCATCCTAGAAGTCCACCCCAGCATAGGGGTACCGCAAAATAACCTACGGCATCTGCCGCCATACCTACACGACCTCTGTTGAAAAGAAGTGCCCCTCTTCGCCACCACCATGGCAAAGAAATACAGTCGACCACCGCCTCAACCGCGGCTCTCGCGCCCCAGGCACACTCAGTAGAATCCTCGGGTGCAACATCGGCACCCTCTCTAGAAACCAGGCCACTAGGATGGACCTGAAAGCAAACTCCCCTGCACCAGTAGACCGACAGTGGTCCAACTGCGCCACCATCCTCGCATGCAATGTCAGCCCCCAAGCAAAACGCTTGCCGGCCAACACTCTCTCCAGCACCAGAAGCTAGCCACCACTAATCTGCGGGGTCGCCAGTGACCCATATACCTACACAATCATCGCTGATATACAACGATGCGCTAGAGAATCTATCGTCGATATACTCACCACCGTCCCAGACATAAAGTTCTGCCCTGAACAATATCTCTGGCCAATATCAATGAGCAAAGTACTCCTAGGCAACACCGGCTCCATCAATCGGGGCATTCCCCGAAAGGGGAGCCCAATCAAGAAATATACATCCTCCACCGCAGTGAAGGGGATCTGCTCTCCTCGCACGAGGAAGCAGTGCAACTCCGAACTCCACATTTGGATCAGGAACTATAACAGATACTTCTATGCCCGTATCAACGGGCACTCAAAGAACTTTAGCAACCCACAGGTTGCCAAATTCACATGCACACCGGGCTCCTCAATGGCCACGACATCTCGCAACTGAGCCCAGTCTCGCTCTCGCCACCTCACTGGCATCGTCACCCCCGTCCACCTGCAGACAACATAGAGCCCTATGTCAGCTCAAGAAACCATCCAAACATCAAAAGACTCGTTTTTTTTACACCCCAACCTTGCCTCCTAGGTGCGGTTTTGTTACCCATAGGTGCGCACACATGTGCGCCTGTTCACTACATAGGTGCACACGCATGCGCGCATGTTCACTGCATAAGTGTGCATCAGTGCGCACCTGTTTGTTTCACAGACGCGCCCCTATGCGCACCTGTTCACCATATAGGCACGCCGAGGTGCGCACCTGTTCAACCCACAGACGCGCATGGGTACATGCCTGTTCAACTCACAGGCGCGCCCTTCGAGTGCACCTTAAAGCCCCTCTACCGCACCCCCATACACGTATATCTGGTGGGCAGGCGTGCACGTATGCACGTCTATCATAGGATCTCCCACGCATGTGGGGCCCATATCCCCTAAATACCCTTGTACGGCCCTCCGTATAGCCCCTGCCCAAAAATTGAAAAACTATTTCTATGTAGGATGATCAGACCACTAACTTGATACTCGCAAATCCTCAATCAGATGCCTCATCCTCCTGGAATCTCCCAATCTCCGCTGAAAACTGCTCGTCCAGTCACTATTGCAACAGGTACAAATGAGGTGGCAATATGGGCCCTACAACTATATATAGGCCTTTTTCCAAACTTTCACTCACCATTCCGGGAGCCCACGGTGTCCATTTTTCAATCCGTCTTCTGCCATGGGATCAACATCTCATCATCTACATCACAACAGTCCCTGGGCCTCTTTTTATCCTGAGCCCCCGGGGCACCCTTTTTATCCCTGGTCAGGTACGTATGCACATATTTCACGCTTATCAAATACATGCTCATATCTTCGATTCTTTTTCAGATATTGTTCACTTTGGGTATTTGGTTTTCATGTGTGCAGGTACTTGATCATCATACATCGACACAACCCCTTCAGGTATATACTCAGCACTGGCATGTAGTCTTTCCCGTTGTATCGCATTTACATTTCTAGTCACACCCTCTGATATTGGCCTCTAGGATCCCCCTTCCCGGCTCTGCAGTACCCACTCCTCCAGTTGCATCTCCGGTACTGTTACCCGGTAGCATTCTTACCCACATGAGTTGTCCCATTCATAGCACCTTTTGTCACTTTTTGACACTCATGCCATTTTTCATTACCCTTTAGGGATGGGAGTCCCAATAGTCTTTCATCATGTTGCGAATCAACCACATACTCCTTCTCCTCATTTTGCTAGCTTTCCCACATGGACTCCCAGATCTCTTTACGGTTCTCTTTTTTACCTGCACCTCCGCAGTATCATGAACCCTCCATTTCATCCACAATCAGTTTTCCCATCTGTGAACCTACCTTCATTTCACCTACCTCATACAGAAACTCACCAATGGGGCCCCCACCCTTCATCAGTTTCCCAAGTAAATTATGCCCTACATGGGCCACCCATATCACACTGGGGCACCCGTTTCTGTATTTGTACATTTCTACCCAATTATTCATTATTTATTGTACAAACGCCTTTATTTCCAGTCATTACATTATCTTTTTTGTCGTCACCTTTGGCAACCTGCTTCCCTCCTTTTGGCCAAACGCAACCCATGTCACCCTTGGTTGGAGCATTACTTATCATCTACCCTTTCCGACATCATCCATATATTCCGAGAACCCCATAGGTCACTTACCTCTACCCTCTGAATTTGTTCACCTTGTCCCGCCTCTGGCACAACTTATCATCGGTCTTGTCGTCCCCCTGACACTCGACCTCGTTACATGGTTGCGGCCACTTTTTATCTCATACATCCTCCAACCAAGGGAAGTCTTGAGTCTTCCCACTTCTTGACTTCATCCATGTACCTCTACCACATCCTCACTTCAATAGATTCCACGAAGTCCTTTGCTTCTAGAATTCGCGTTCCCCTTTTGTCGACATCAACACAATTTTCCAGAAGAGGGACAGTATCTTGATTCTCATTATCCATTCAGTGAGAGATCTCGGACGACACAGGGTGAAACACCATTGCTCCTTGTTGTCGTTGACCCCCCTAACATTCGATGACAACAATTTCTCATGTTACGATGGGTCTTACTTTGCGACTATTGCAGTTAGTTCTTTTATTTTCCGAAGACCTCTGAACTTGGCAGGGCTATCAATGTCCACATCATCACTGCTACTTATTACCGCGATCAATGCCTACTATTCAAAGCATGTTCATCTGCAGAATTGTCTTCTGCCTCTATCACAACCGCCCCCGAGGGCGCTGCAGTTGTCTACACCAACACCCCTGTCATCTTTTTTCAGAGTTACATGACACAAGCATGGGGCATGCCCGCCTCGTTTGTACACAGTTTTCTATTTTTACACACCTCATAGAAGGTCGGGTCCTACCGGTTCCTTTTTTCCTCCAATGGATCGCTCTGAACGATCCAACTATTGCTCCATCTTACAACAACATTCTCAGTAGAAGAAACATTGATGGATTTCAGCTATACGTATTCTTCTAACCTCATCCATCAGGGGGCATCTGTTATCACTGAAATTTCATCCGCACATGGTTACAAGAAGTCAACATCGTCAATCAGTAATGAAGTCATTCATGAACCCGAATTAATACCACAACATTCAAAAAGGTCAAAAAACTATACAAAGTAGTGAAAAATTGAACAGTTATTTGCAGACATTGGGCGCACGCGCACATGCGCAGAACAAGAATGTAGAAAGCGTGCATATGCGCACGATGCGCGACTGTTAGCGCAAAAAGCCACGCACCTGCTAAACGACGCATTTATGAAAGTGGTCGACCTCCCAACCACTTATGGTTCATCTCCCAAGCCGATTTGACCCTCAAATCTGAGCTGAATCTGACTGGTGGGTTGGTCAAAGACCTAATAATGCCCTAAATGGCCTCTTTTCACACTACAAAGCAGTTACACAATAACCCAATGCAATGCTATAAAAATCCATGAATGCACCTCATTTTCTCAAGGAATTCAAAGTAATGTTATGTTGCCTATATTGTTTTAAGGACTCTATCCTTGACAAGAGAACATTGGCACCATTACATTGGGCAATCCACCTCTCCATTGAGTGGATTTGCAAAGAGTTATTTCATCACCATTTTTCATTTTCTTTTTTGTAAGAAGAGTCAACTAGTGAGGGTCCAAGAGCCTTCCCTTGGAGGAAGAAGGGACTCATAGTCCCCTTTCTTCTCGGTGCTTTGTTTTCATCAATATATCAGCCTCAAAACATTGGTGACATGGGTCTTTTTGTTCTTGTTATCTCTATGTCCCTATGCTCATGATTTTAATTTTTATTAGTTTAATTCTTAATTATAGTTTTGTTTTTCTTTCTCTAACTCTTTTCTCTACATTTGTCC
>ML820587.1:0-12751 GCA_009831015.1 Picea engelmannii
TTTTATGGGATGACAGAAGGTCCTATGCAAGATAGTTTCTTGGATGAGGTTAGTACAAAATATTATTTATATTTCTATTGATTATGTATATAATTTTTCAATTGAAAAATATTCAGGTAAGCATAAATGTAAAGTGTTTTTAACTATGTTTTATTTTTTGGCATGTACAGCTCCTATGAGATGATACTCCTACACCTAGGTTTCAAGGTACATATTTTCCCACAGTTGATACAACAGTGGCAATAGTGTGCTCCATTGGAGTACCTCGCACACAAGTATGTATATGACTTTATGTATTTTTTACCCAATAAAGTTGAACTCAAGTTATAAATTAGGGACATGTATAATTGTAACCCTAAATAACTTACAAGGATTACATGTGCCCTTTAATTAGACCATAATTAAAATCAATGACAATATAGAGTGGGGGATGGGAGCTACTATCATTTACCTATATGAATATGAATCGTATAATTGTTATCTTAAATCTAAATTTGAGTGTTAATGACCAAATCACCTCATGAATTGAATACCAATTCACTCATGGCCATTAGAAACACTCTAAGGCTCTTGGGTAAGTTAGTTTCCTTAGCACTTGATAGGGTAAACTTACCAACTTTTCTCTCTGCTCAAGATATGCACTAAATCTAACTTGAAAAGGGTCTTCCTAAAAAAATCTCAATATATGGTAATGGTTGCAATTGGACCTAATCATTACACTATGAATACATTGATTTCCTTACATAATTTGATTTGAGCACGACAATATAATTGCTTTTTGTCCTAAGGCTAAATCATAACAAAATTTTCAAGAGCTTGTCATTAAGTAGAATCAAATTTTTATTAAACTAATCTTGGACACCCTAGCCCTATAAATACTCTACTTCCAAAAATTTGTGTCGTTCCTTACATTATTGAAAAAATTGAAACAAATAATCTTAAAATGTCTTGGATATTCCACTAGAATAGTTCATCAAAATATATCTGATAAATAAAACTAAAATATACACTATGAAGGTTAAATTCCTTTAGATTCCAAAATATTTAGTTACTGAATTTCTTCTTATGCATGAAATATATAAAATGTGAAAAATAGAGAAAAATAAAATACAATCACGCACCATCCACAAAATAACACAAAGATTTTATTTGGGAAACCCTTAGGGGAGAAAACCCAGTTGGAAGGTGAGATTGCTTTGCTCTCTTTTCTTTGGTATGGAAATAATGAAAGTAAAAGGGAGAAGGCACTCTCTATAGAGTTACCTGAGACATGTGGCATGTTAGGATGCTACAGAACGCTAACCCCCATATGTTATGCTCTCTGATTCTCGCACTCCCACTTGTTCTTCTCTATTATGGAACAAAGTACAATAAGATAGAATGGAACCTCTTCTCGTCCTAGCATCGTGTTATTTAACATAGCTCAATAGTTGTCTAGGGTTAGGGCATTGACTTCATCAACACTTAATTAGCGATCGAGTTTTGACCTTATATAATGTTCATAGAAAATATACTACATGGCTATCCCCATGCGTTTAAGTATTGGAGGTTGACATGGCATCCACTCACACCATGGTGATCAATATGGTAGGTCAACTTGCGAGAGGCATAACTTTCTCATACGAAATCCGATTGAGGTGATTCTTGCATCATTGTAAAGGTCTCAATGTGTATAATATAGAAGGTGGATCCATAGTAAGGTTTGGAGCTTAAAAAAGTGTTGCTTGATGCCTAAAAATGGCTCCGAAATATTTTAGAATATCTTTTGGACCCAAATTTACAAATTTGGACCAACCACTAAAATGGATATACAAGTTTATTCCTCCAATTTTTTCACCCATAAAGCATCGAGATAGATGAAAAATAATATGATGATCCAATGTGGATCATACCTCCCCATTTAGGGAGGATTTTGGTCCCCAAAATATTCACTGAATGAGGTGAGGAAATGTTTCCTCTAACTTCTCCCTGGAGTACCATTTTTCTTTGCTTGGAAGTTGTTCTTTCAACCCAATCTCCAAAAGTTCATGTTGCCCATGTATTATAGTTTTGGACCTCTTCTACAAAAAATTTTCCTCTACCAACTCTATCTGACCATCTGGTTCTAAGTCCTCTTTGAAAGGTATTACATCCTCCTCCTCTTGATCCAACGTGGAGGGCTCATAGAGTTTGAGATTATACTGAGTAAATTCATATGTATGGGGGTAGACTGAGTCTGTACACGTAAATGTGCATGTATGGGGGTATACTAAGTATGTACACGTAAATGTGCATGTATGGGGGTAGACTAAGTTTGTAGGCATTATCTCCCACCTTTTCCAATACCTCAAAAGGACCATACTGCAGATCCTTAATCTTCTTACCATGACCCTTAAGTTTTTCCTTATTCAGTTGTAACCACACTTTGTCTCCCACTCTAAATTTTCTCTCTATCATGTGTTGGTCATGTCTAGCCTTGCATTTTTCATGTGACTTCTTCAATGTCTCTTGTACTTTCAAATGGATCTATCTAATCTTCTCAACATTTTTTTCTACTTTTAATGCATCTCATGTGAGGTCCTCCCTCACTCCTCTTTGTTGTCCATATACAACATCTAAGGGTGAAGGTGGCAAATATCCAAAGCAAGTTTCAAGAGGTGAATTACCTGTAGAATTTTGGACTGCCCAGTTATAATAGTGTTGTATATAGATCATATTTTCATCCAAGGTCTTTAGATGTTTTTTATTGTAACCCCTCAAAAGATGCACCAAAGTCTTGTTTACTACTTCCTTCTGACCATATATATGTGGATGGAATGTTGTATACCTCTTGAGCTTAGTGTCCATATTTTCCGATAATGTAGTCCAGAAGGCACTGAGAAATTTGGTGTCCCTGTCTGAGATGATGCTCCTCGGTATCCCAAAGTGCACCCAGACTTGTTCAAAGAACAAGTTTGTTGCATCCTATTCCTTGATGGTCTTTTAACAAGGCATGAGAATGCACATTTTTCCAAACCTATCAACTACCACAAATATATAGTCATGTCCCTTTTTGGTTTTTAGTAATCCTCCCATAAAATCCATGGAACTACTTTCCTAAGGTAGAGTGGGTATAGGTAAGGGATGGTATAGACCTTGCTTCCAGTTACTAGGCTTGTTGGTCCAACAAAGTATACATCCTCTGATATACGATGCTACATCTTCTTGCATTCTGGGCCAGTACACATACCTATGTAAGTTAGTAATTGTCTTCCCAACACCAAAATTTCCTGCAACCTTGGAGGTATTTCTGTTATAAGACTTTTGCGACCATTGTTTTGATGAGATAGTTCTTTCGGATTCATCACATTGGTTTTTGATATTCGACGTTTAGGACCAAACTAGTGTGGTCCATCATCAGGAAAAGTATTATGAGATATAATACTTTTCCTAATGATGGACCACACTGGTTTTCTCCGAAATGTCGAATATCAGAAACCAATGCGATGAATCTGAAAGAACTATCTCATCAACCTTGGAGGTGTGAGCCTCTCTGATAAACTGCAATCGTTCACCTTTAGGGACACAGAGCTTGTAGAGATTGTAGAGTAAACCATTCTAGAAATTATAGTCAACATTGTTTTCACCTTCTGCTATATGAATTTGGCCCTGTATCTATTGAAACACCTCCTTGAAGTCCTCATTTTCTATGTATGCCTCTTGGCATGCATCATGGAAAAAAGGCTCCATGTGCATCAAAGTTCCCAAAGTTGTAATCTTGGATGTGGGTGGTAGTGAAAGCATGTATTCCAACTTGTTTGTGCTACATTTATTAAACTTTATGACCAAATGAAAATACTATAATAACCCCATCACTTGCAATACATGTTTTGTTGTAACTTACTCTGGGCCTGCAAATATTCGAGCGGTTGGTGATCTGTGTGGATGATGGTCTCCTTTTCTACCAGATAATTCTTCCACTTTTTAACAAATTTTACCAAGCCATAGAGCTCCTTGTCATAGGTAGGGTAGTTGATGACCGCCCCATGAAATAATTCAAAATTATAGCAAACAAGCATTCCTCCTTGCATCAATACTGCTCTCATGGCATACCCACTTGCATCTGTCTCCACTTTGAAGGGATTATGTAAGTTTGGTAGCACAAGCACTAGTGCTTGATTGATATTTCTTTTCTTCTCATTGAAATCCTTATGTTGATTCTTCCCCCACTAAAAACTCTTACCACTCGTTGTTATGGCATCGAGTCATGCAACTTCTATTGAAAATAAAGCTATGAACTTCCGCAAGTACTGTGGTGTTAGAAAATTGGTTGTCATTGATTTCAAATCTAGAAGAAGTCTAGAAGCCTCTAGAAGTGATGGGTGCATTTGAATAAGTCTCCAAAGTGGTCCCCTTATGGCGTAGCTTTGAGCATGGCCCTCATGGGAAGATGCTTTGAAGAAGTCTATAAGAAGCCCTAGAAATATGGTTAAGTGGTTAAGAAGACATGAAGGTGTGATCATGACGCTCGAATATGATTGAAGAAAAAGAGTGTGAAGGACATTGCAAATGAATGAAAAACATCCATTGATTGATAGTCCTCGTCAATTTATCTCCAACGGTAGTTAGCACGCCATGTGGTTCCTCACGATTGAGGAGTTATGCCCTCTTAAAGATGAAGCTTGTAATTATGGTCAAGAAGCCTTGGATATAAATTCAAGAAGTTATAAGTTGGCCCTAAAGTCATGTAAAGGAAAAAAATGTGTTTCCATGATCTGGAATCTTAGCTCGGATGATCCTATGCCATCATCGCCACTCATGAATATGATCAAAAATGTGTGTGGTGGTGTTTTGACGTAGTGACATATATATTCTAGTCTCATAATGAATAGGCAATTGGAAGTGCGTTAGGAAAGCCATGGCTAAAGATCAAAAATCATAATATGCGGCACTCGGTAATTCAATGTACCATTTGGAAGTGTTGTTATAAAGGTTCTCTGAAAAATCCTCAAATGTGTATTATTATCCACCAAGGAGTTCGAGGAACACCACAAGTGATACGTCATGACATGTGTAGAGGGGTCTTCTCTAGGTTTTTCATCAAATTTGGGAATATCCTATGGCAATTTTGTGGGAATTTCCAGCCATGAAGTTTGGTGATGGATGGGGTCATTCATCAATCATGATAAATTGGGAATATCTAACATTTCCAAAAAAGGTAATGATGTATTAGTGAATGGATTCAGGCTTGAAGAAGATGTGTCTTGTGACCCTGATGGAACTTGCAGCCCTCCCATATTATTTCCCCCAAAGTTACTAAAGTCCCTCAGAGACATAACTTCCCCTAGGGACATAAGGGACCCTAGAGACATTACTACCCCTAGCACTAGGAAATACACTAGGGGTAGCACCAAATCTAGGATTATCATTCCAACCAAATGGGAAACCAATGTTTAGTATCATCAGACCACCTATAGGGATACCAGAGGTAGAAGGAAATATGCCTCTAGTAGTAAAACCAAGGCCTTTCCCCCACCAAAAATGAATCTATATGTGGGCACTAGAATGGACACAATGTGAAAACCAACACTAGGGAAACCCATGGAAGGAAATGATGTAACCAGTGGCATTCCCCACATGGAGAAACCATGTGTACTAGGCATGGTGGTGGAAGAACCTATCTCACTAATCAATGGTAAGGAATAAGTCAAAGAGACTCTTATTGTAGCACTAGATGATAAAGGAATAGTTCCTCCCATGCTATATGAAACACTCACACATGACATTGGGTAAGAATGGATAAAGTAGGAAAAAGGATTACCAAAAAGTCTATTCTACTAAATGAGTACAAGGTCGAAAGGTCCAGTCTAAAGGGGGTTAAAAAAAATTGGAGGACTTTCAATAGACCATACACAATATTGTGTGTTGAACAAACCAAGAGACAATTATTCAAATGAGCATACCTCTAATTTGTTTTGCATGACTTCAAATATTTACATACTATTGTTGTGTACACCTCTTGCCACAATTTATAATTTGTGTCTTTGATCAAATATTGTTTAGTTTTGAAAACAAAAATTTTCTCATCTACAATCCTTCGAACAAAGTATATTTTTCTCTAGACCATGTACATAAAGAAAAAATGGGATACCATTGTCAACATCACCTAACTCTCATTGGCACTTCTCCTCTACCATGCACTTTATGTATACAATTATATCCTAATAATTTGTCAAGTTTTGATAGTACTACTCTCCTACTCATGTTTGGTAGCTCCATGATCAAGTTTTGAAAAACTTCCATTCTCCCAATCATGCTTGATAGCTCCATAATCAAGATACCACATGTTGAGTTGTTACTTCTTTGCTTCTGATATAAAAATATAGTGAGGTGCATTCCTCTTTCAGTTTCATTACTTTCTACAAAAGTGTTTCTACATCTACCACATTTACCTTTATTTCTACCTTTGCTTCTTTTATTCTCCGATTCATTTCTTTTTCTTTAAAAAACGCTCATCCTTTATGTTATTGTCCTTTCCACAATGACTGCAATATTTAAATTTGTTGGTTTCAGAATTACCTTTGGAATTTCTGAATTAATTTTGAGATTATAATGTTAGTTATTGTAATTGTGTTTGGCCTCAACCTTTGTGACAACCTCTATATATTCCCATGAATGCTTGGTTGGGTCCTCTAACTTCATCCTTCTTTAATCTTCATTTTTCTTGTATTAGCAATCCTACAAGTTCTTCAGATGATGGTACCCCAATTATTAAAGAAAATCAAATTGAGTTCACAATATTTAGATGATGGTACCCCATTCTTAAAGAAATTCAAACCGAGTTCACAATATTTTGATGCATGCTTGAAAAATATTAAACAAAATTGCTACAAACTCTTTATGTTCATAGTTGTTGCTATTGCCAACAAATTATTTCAATGTTCTTCAATCTTTTGAACATGTTCTATCAATAAATGTAATATGTTTCACGCATCTTTAAATTTGACAACTTATTTCCCACTAACAAAACTCCTAAGTTTATTTGACATTTCATACAAACATTTCAATTTATCCCAAGCTTAAAAAACATTTTTTGTGTATAAGTGGAAGACTATCATTCTCAAGTGCAAAAGTTATGATTATGAGGCCATTTGCGTTCTTCTTGTAGTTTGTTCTCCTTGGCATTTCCTCTATGACAATATCCCTAATGTCGTTATAGAACAAAATATTATGTATCTTGTATCTTCAATCAAAAAATTATTCCCATTCAACTTATGTGAATCTCAAACCATAAAACTTTGAATGCTTGTCATATCTATTTATACCTTCAAATAAGCACTCTAATATATAATTAACTTCATATTAATCCAAAGAGAGACGTGTTTCCTTATGGCTACATACCAAATGTATCTCTCCTTGTGAGAGAAATAATTGCTTGCCTCCGTAATACTCCAAATTTTAAGTTTGTTTCTTCCTTCTTTATTCCTAAAAAACTAAGTATTCCTCCATATAGGATTTGCATGCAAAAATGTTTTACTTCTCTTTTAATATTGTCAGCATGCTTGGAAGACAAACATCATGTATTCTACTCCCAAAAAAAAATCTTCGATAGATTGCTTAAAAATATATATAAATAAATTATTGCATCTTACATATTTTGTTGTCTCTCTCGTGTCTTAGTTGTATAACATCCCAGCCATGCTTTGTAAAAACTATGATTCATTTGATCTCATTGCCTCCACTATTGATTTTCCTTTGATATTGTGATTCATGTTGCTTTGTTTGCTTGATTTATGATTCTTTTGATCTCATTGCCTCCACTATTGATTTTCCTTTGATATTGTGATTCATGTTGCTTTGTTTGCTTGATTTATGCTACCAAGGTGTGTCATTTAATGTGTCTCCCATAAATTTGTCTTCATATTAATTTTAACTTTTTTTTGTTGTTATTCACAATGCTTTGAGTGCACTTCTATGATTAATGGTTTTCTTTGGGTGTCATGATTATCTATGATTGTTGAAAAAACATTGTTGATGTATATAAATTTAGTATTAGAAGTTTCAAGTGTTAGCTCAATTAGTTTGTGCAATTATTCCTGAAACGTCGGTACTTCGATGCATTGTGCAGGGCCTTGGTTTGATTCCTATGAGGTCATGTGTACTAAGTATACACCACCACTTTACATTAGTTACCATCCTCAAAATGAGGGGAACTACCCAAGAGTTTTTAGGAGAATTTTTTTCAAGGGAAAAAAATTACTATGTAAGAATGGCTTTGTGTGAGGGTGTGCAAGTATCATTGATTGTGGTTTGTTGATGAGTATTATTGTTGTTAGAATCATTGCCTACAACTCAATGCCATGAGAATATGTTTTCGCGATATTTTTTGAATATTTCAACCTGGTAGGTCATGAATAGGAGTTGTCTACTCTTGTAACAAACTTTCCTCTGGCTATTGGAATCCATCAATACACTAAATTAGAGTTCCCATCAATTCAAAACTCCAAATTAATTTTTAACAATCTGGGTCAATTCGGAATTGGGAATAACCTTTAATAGCATTGTTCCACCATGCATAGATCTTGGAACATTTTAGAACTCAACTCATGCCTAAAATTTATGTTAAATTTTGTTAGATTTAAAACCAGAAAAAGGGCCCATTTTATACAAGATTATCTTATTTCATCATGATCAATATGCTTCAAAAAGTCTAGTATTCAAAAACAAGGGCTTAACATATGTCAATGAAATGATAGTAATTACTTTTATGGTGTTTGCATGTTGCATGTTATCTTGTCTACCAAACATTTGTAGCATAATATGTTTGTTAAAAATAAAAAGGATAATGTTGTTATTATTATCATTATCTCACTGGGGATGATATTGTCCTATTGATGTTGGTATACACTAGTACATTATTCATTAAGATATCAAGAAGGTTGTTTGTATATCATTGCATCTATGTCGGTTTGTTGTTTCCACCATATTTAGACCACAATCAAGGTTGTGGTCGAAACTAGGAATTCATGTTATATTTTCATCAACTATCCTTTACCAATGTAAATTTTTGAACCATTAAAATAATAATATCATTGAGAACCCTGTTTGTTGTTTGAATATGAATCTTTACTCCATATCTATCATGAGCCAAGAGGGATCAAATCAATAGATGTGTAAACTTTTCCTCAAGTTTTTTCAATTTAAAAAAGGTTTTCACCTGGAGGAACTTGATCCCTCTTTGCACATAGTAGATCCACTCCATGTTGAGCATAGAAGGAATTAAGCATCTCCCTCATAGTAAATAGCACACCATTGAAATGTTTTAACCATAACCATAGGATCATATCTCTTCCTCTAAACATTGCATGGGAAGTTTAATTGGCGAGGAATTTGAAATTGCTCGAGGGAAAAGAGACACTACCTTTAAAATGTGTTGTCCAGGATTTAAACATCCTAAATGCATACTCTCAAACTTAGGAGAAACAAACAACACACATCCCAATTGAAGAGGTAATAAATAAAGACATTCCATGGGCATATTTTGATGGTGCCTCTTAGAGAACCCCTTCCACGGGAGGAGTAGGAGGAATATTTTTTATATCTCAAAACCGTAGCATTAAATTCAAAGCTAGAATTAGTTAGGAATCAAATAGTTTTTGTGAATTTATGGCTCTCAAACTAATTTTGAAATTGGATCAAGAGTCAATAATTTCTCATATCCAAATTTATGGTGACTTGCTTCTTGTAATTTAGTGTATGTACAAGGAAATAATAATGAGGAACCTTACAAGTGATGTACAGTCGCTACTTTCAAGGTTCTCACAAATCTACAAGGTAACAAATAGGATAGCGGATGAACTTTCCAAAGTTGAAACATGGAACCTCATGGGTATCAATACATTAGGAAAGACACATCTCCGATTATGCTCATGAGTATTGGATATAAATTTGTTTTCTCATATTTCAATTTCTTGTATAAGCTTGAGAACTAATATCGGTAGATCAATAAGAGAAGAAGTTGTATGTTTATTTCCAATTTCTTTTAAGATGATGATAGAAAACTTTTGTAAATTTTGACTATAATATACAAAGTAAGGTGAAGAGGCATCTAAAATCATAAGATATATAAAATGTAGTAAGGTGAAGAGGCATATAAAATCATAAGATGTATAAAATGTTGAAAGAGCTTATTTGAATGCATCTAATACATTGTAATTTTTTTATATTAAAAAATTACAAACTTTTTTCTTTGGAATATATATAGTTGCTAGCCATCACGAGAGTCGGGGTGGTCATGGATAGTAGGTTTCAAGGTAAGTGATGGCATCCAGATAGCAAAAGGCCCTAAATATTAAGCAAAGGTGCATGTCAATGGCATCTAGGATCTCCAGAGGAAAGAAAAAATTTCTGGAGGCATTTTTAGACGCATAAGTTAAATATGGCGGCATTTTTGTCCTGTCAATTTTGACATAGCACTGTTAGTAGGTACTATGGATGACCTCTTCCCCAAGGATGAGGGCTTCATCAGATGTCAAAAATTAAATAGGGTTGTCGATTTGGCGGACTTAGAACCATTGGATCCGCCTAGGATCGCCCTCGATGTGGTTGCAGATGGGATACTTTGAGTTAAGGATGAATAATATCTCTCGGATTGTGTATGAGAAATATGGAGAACCGGCCATGCGGATTCTTAAGCTCATTTATTTAAGTTTGTTTCGATGGGTTGCTTTCATCGTGAAAACCCTATGAATCGACCTGAAGAATAATGGTCAATCCATTTCATGCATAGTAGAGTAATGATATATGTCATGTGTTTGATTTGCCATATCATAGGGTTTAATATGCCCTATGTTTGATTACTTCAATATGTATACTAACGATATATGTTTGTGGATTTACTACGTCCTGCCTTTGATTTCTTCAAGTTGTGCACCCAAAATCTCCAAGAATAGAGGCACCCTGCCACAAATGATCAAAAAATCCTCCACTAAATTTTCAGATCCTTTCTTTCTCTGGTTCCAAATGACATTTTATATTTTGCAAATTGATATATATAATTTGTTTATATAAATTGTTATATAAATAAACAATAGGAGGAATTTTGCAAGGGAGGTTCTGAAAGAGTGAAAGTCAATAACTTGGTGATCGCCCGGATTGAAGTCGGTTTTGATGTCAAGTTTTTATTGAAGGTGGGGAGATTATTGGTTCTATTCTCATGGGACTGTTGTTTACCCAACATACTATCCATATCCATATATAGACTCTTAAGTAAATATTATCCATATATATGCATTTTTTTTTATTGAAGGTGGGGAGATTACTAGTTCTATTCTCATGGGACCATTGTTTACCCATAACACTATCCATATCCAGTAATAATTGAATCAAGTAGAGGAAAATTCTTCCAAATAGATGAGCGTGCTAGCTATATCGAGCATATCCATTTTAGTGAAATCTATTTTTTTATTTATTGCTTCACTAAAATTTACTCGGCTAAAAATGGAGAAAGAAGCTAGTTTGGTTATTGTAGAGATCATTCTCGTTGAGGTGTTGCATGTCATAAATTTGGATACATTGTGAGTTAAGCGAAGTATTCTTGAAATAATTTTAGATTTCGATACATTGTTTACCTAGCATACTATCCATATCCATATCCATATATAGACTCTTAAGTAAATATTATCCATATATATACAAACTTGCAGAATAATGTCACACCAGCCAAGACCCCAAACATGAACATGTGATTGACATGGAGTTAGTGAAACAAAATGTAGAACGTTCTTTTGGGTTAGTGAAACATACAATTGACATGGAGTTTGAAACAAAAACCAACTTCACTGTCAATAGCTCATTGTATTGTTGCATTAAATACTACAATATTCTATGTATTTAATGTGTGGGACTTGCAACGATCAGTCCTTGGCCAAAGAGAACATTGGTAGATTCCATTAGAAGGAAATATAAGCACGACTTAAACACGTGACTCTTCATAACTTTGATTCCATACAACGTAGAGACTCTTAAGTAATACGGTGGTATATATTGTATCAATAGAGATGAAATTTGAAAACCAAATTAATGGCCACTAACATATTTTTTATAAAAAATAATTAAAATGTTGAATACATTTGGTTTACCAAAACGAATTCGTTTTCAAATTCAAACATGATGGTATGTACAGGGGGTCTCAATAAGTCATGGGCGGATGGTATAGCATTTCTTACACCTTTGCATTCCAATTGGAATTTTGTTTTAACAATCAATTATAGCATTTCTTACACTTTTTTCAAATGAAAATGAAAGTAAAGTAAATGAAATGGTAACCCCACACACACATAGGAAATCCTTAAATCATAATGATGGACGGAAAGAGAGAAAAATCGAAGAAAACAAAAAAGTACAAAACGTAATGGAAAATTTTGTGGGGATAGCCATCAGATAGTGGTAATCCCAATTAGTACATTGTGTTCAATGGTAGGATCAATATTCTTTAATCCTTAGCCATATTCATGTACTAATTTCAATTGAGGTTTCTAAAATAAATGCATGCATGGACTTTGAATATCATAGTTTGAAAATTGCACAAAGTGACGTGCTTAGTATCTTGAATGAAATGGTAAGTGTTTTGACAAAAGTTCGAGTCACAAGAAGCCTACTAGTGGATCCACTAAATTTCCCTGATGGAGAGCCCTCATCCTCAAGCAAAGCAGAGAAAGGGTCATGCAAAACATAGAATTGAGGAAGCTTAATTCCAATCAGATCCTTGATGTTAATGAGGTGACCCTCAAAT